>VXBZ01011013.1:130486-155895 GCA_013399135.1 Heliornis fulica | reverse complement strand
GGGGGGGGTAAGTTTGGAAAGATAGAACACTCCGAGCAAGTTACTTCCAGTACTGTGAAAATTAGTGGATCAGCTGAAGCAGAACTGCTTTAGGGCCCAAATAAAGGGGAAGGAGAGCAGAGTTGAGTTTGGGAAGGGAACGCTGACTGCTGTCTCAGTGCCTGTCTGACACACCATGCCAGCATGTGCTGCCATTCACTTCGTGATGGTATCTCAAGGGGCATGGGTGCAACAGTGGACTTGTTACAATGACAAGGAGTATAATAATAGCAAAGGGTTTAAGCCATAGTAAACTAGGCTTTGCTATTTCTGCTGCTTGTATGGAAAAATGATTTTTAGCTGCTACCTTTCGTATGTAACCAAGAGGGAGTATTATTCAAAGTCATGCTTGCCTGGAGATGTGATAGAGAGTCAGTAAGTGTTTCTTTAAGAGTTCTTATTTGTATGTTAAATTTATTAAGTATGTTTGTTGTCTTATTAAGTTAATAAATGTTCTTTTCCATCAAGTAATTTAAAAAAAAAACCTTTGTAAATAGTTTAATTTCTAAGACATATTTTAGCGTGTGTGTACTTTCTTGTTAGAGTTGCCCACTGTTCACTTGTGTAAGACCAGTTCCCTGAGTTGTTTCTATAAACAGCTGCTCTTCACCAGTCCCAGCACAGGGATCTTTTCATCTGCACCTGGCGTAACACAGTCCTGCAGGGTCCTCCCTACCACTGAATCCTGTCCCTGTTAGATCACAGGTCTTTAGTGGCTGTATGATGGATGCTCTCTGCATGAGACCTCAAGCAGCACTCTATTAAATGGAAGGAGGTATCTTTATCTTTTTTAATAAATGCTGCAAAACAAGTGAAATCTCTTTCCATCCCATCTCTTGGACGGCTCACAGCTGCCTCCCAGTATGCTTTTCTCCGTGATTAGTAAAGAGGAAATCAATGTAACATTTAGACAGTGTCAATAAGGGAGTGGTAAAAAAAAATGTGCTGTGGTCATATCCTTGAAAGGCTGAACCAGGAATAGTTGTGCGGCACTAGCACAGTGCTGTCTTTCTGTCTTACCCACAGTCCCGCCTATGACGGCAGTTTGCTGTATTAGCGTTTGCTCACTGACAGGTCATTTTTCACCTAGCAACAAATGAAGCAAAAAGACATGTTTCTAGAAACTGGGACAGATTCTGTGTTCATCTGGTGCCTCAATTTCTAACTGATGCTGAAACCGCTGAGTAAAGGTCCCTAGAAGCGATCAGAGCAATTGTAAGCTAGTTGTTTTGTTTGGTTTAGCTGGCCTGATTTCAGATGTGCAATGCCACTCATTGCCTCATGGTTAGCTAATACTTCCTATCAATTTGCCATATCATTGCTACCCTGGTGTTGCTACCCTGCCACACCTCAGGCAGTTTTGAGTTGCCATATAGCTGCAGTGTAACGCATGTTTTTCTCTTCCTACTTCCCCACAGCAGAAGAGGATGGGGTGCAGGAGACAGGGTCCACATGTACAGCTGTGCCCTGTTAGCTCAGGAGTCTGAACTGGAAATGCCTCTGCCATCTCCTGCGCCTCTCCTCAGCCCTGGCTAATCCAGCATGGAGCTGAGCAGCCACAGCATGGGTGGAGGGGAGCCCAGCACCACAGGTGTTTTTTTTAACTTCTGTGAAAAAAGTCCACTGAGTGGCATTAATGCAAAATCTGCATTTTATTCACTGATTGAATGTGCAGTGTCGTATTAGATTTGAGGCACAGCTCTGCAAAGTAAAAAATGTAGCATCTTCCACATCAGAGTGATTCTTAAGATGTGTTAGCTTGTTCATGCTTTATTGTGGGGCATAAAAAGCAACTCAAGCCATGATGCCTCAGCTGCTTTTCAGGACATCTGAGGATTTTGCAGTATCTCAGTTTTGAGGTCCTTATTGGACATACTCGAAAAAAATCCTAGACTTTCATAGAGTTGATAGAGCTGTAGAAAGCTCATGATCCATATTAAAGTGTCTGTGTCACTGCTGCTAGTAACCTATTAATTAAAGGTCTGGCAGGCATTTTATGTAGACTTTTCCTGTGAGATTGACCCCCTAGCACTTTGAACTGTGACCACCTCTGATTGCCTCCATGGAGAAAGAGGGCTCCACTGTGGAGCTGACCACCAGGGAGACAAGATGCTGGGTACCCTGGGATGAGCCACAGCTTCATCAGAACCTTACTGGGTTAAAACCTGCTCCAACCTTGGGTGGGAGAATTTACAGGGCAATGAAGAATATGGTAAGTTAGCAAGTAACACTGGAGAGGTGCCTGTGTGTGCATGCACAGCCACCTCCTCGGTCACAGCATCTGCAAGGAAATAAAATCTCTGGATGAGAGAAATTTTCAGCTTATCCGCTACCACTAGTGAAAGCTATGGTTAGTTTAACGCATTTTGTCAGTTATCTAGTACTCGATTAATGTGACATGAAATAAAATGGCATGAGCACATATCATTCTCTGTTATGCCTTCCCGGTGAAGGCTAATTAATTTGTCATTCCAGTTTCCATGCTGTACATTTACACAGTAATGAGTTGTAGCCATCTGCTGGCATGAAATTATCTTCTTTTTTTTTTCCCTCTCTCCCCAGAAAGGAGAGAGGCAGACGGCCCTTTGTGTTTTTCCTTATACTGTAACTTATCCAGAAAACCTTATGTTTCACCTTGACACTGGTGTCAACAAATGCTAATTTACACATGCGAGTATGTAAGACTAAGGAAAGAGTTTTTACCCCTATATTGCTCAATGATTTAGAATAGTTTTGCCCCAGGGAGCTACATGTAGTGTTTTAAGAGAGCAACGTCTGCATTTTTTTCCCTGAATAAGGAATGCACTCTAAGGTCTTTTATTCATTAGAGAGATAAGGTAAATGTACTCCATCCTCATCAGAAAACTGCATTACAGGCAGCTGCTTCTCTAGCATGACTGTTAAACCATGTAGAGCTGTGGCAGTAGGGTAAAGGAGCTGCAAGGTGATAAAACAGAAAGAAGGGGAAATAATTGACACAAATGTTTCCTGTTTGAAAAAGGTTCCTCTGCTTTGTGGGCCTAGTGCCCCAATTTGGTGACTTTTCAAATTGAGGGCCCAATTTAAACGGAGAATGCTGACAGCCCCTGTAAGACCTGATTGATATAGTAGCGGATATATTTGTAATGGGGTGTAAGACTGGCTGATTTGTACAGATACTTCAAAATGTTGATTGAATAGTTGATCCTGAAGAATGAGAGTGAGGGGAAACAAGATCTCTTTTGCTTTAAGTTGCAATAAAATGCTTAATGGCTCAGGACTAGCAGATGGTGAGGACATAGTTTTCTTACCTTGTAAAATCTGAAGCTCATAAATGCTCATTTTTGCCTCTCTTTTTAATGTGAATTTTAGAGTGGAATGAAGCAATAATATAATTTTGATTTGATGATTAAGGGAGTGGAACATCTTCCTCATGAGGACAGGCTGAGGGAGCTGGGTCTCTTCAGCTTGGAGAAGAGGAGACTGAGGGGTGACCTCATTAATGTTTATAAATATGATAAGGGTGAGAGTCAGGAGGATGGATCCAGGATCTTCTCAGTGATGGCCAGTGATAGAACAAGAGGAAATTTTCCAAACTGTAACATAGAAAATTCCATCTGAATATAAGGAGGAACTTTTTCACTGTGAGGGTGATGGAGCACTGGCACAGGCTGCCCAGAGAGGTTGTGGAGTCTCCTTCTCTGGAGACATTCAAGACCAATCTGGACACATTCCTGTGTGATCTACTCTAGATGATCCTGCTTGGGCAGGGGAGGGTGGATTTAGTGATCTTTCGAGGTCTCTTCCAGCTCCTAATATTCTGTGATTCTGTGGTTCATTTGTGATTTTGTGAAGTGGCAGACGTTTTATGTTGAACAGAAGCTTAACCTGTGAGGCTTCAGAACCCATTGTAAAAACATTCCATTGAGTTGCATTTGGCTTTGGCAAATCAGCATTTTCCAATAAAATAATGTTTTGACTAAAACCTTACCATCCACCTCTGTTTTGGTCCTTCTTTGTCCCCTTAATGATCTCTTACTGTTGCTTAGAGACCCTGACTTGCAGGTCAAGCAGAAACCACAAAAACCATTCCTTCAGTATTTGTTTTGCCACTTCAGAAGTTCACAACAGAACATGTCCCTCTGCAGAAATTCTGTTCATCCTTTCAAATCAGGTTGTATTTATCCAGTAACTGAGTAATCCTGTCCTTTTATTCCTTTATTAGTGATAAATTTGACTAGTACAGAAATCAACTTTTACCAGCTCCTTTACCGTGAGTTCCCAGGGTCTCTCTTAAAACTCAGCATCTTTTTTACACCATCAAACCCTGAGATACCAAGACAGTTTTAACCAGTCACCCACCACTGCTGATACCTCACCTATTTCATCCTTCATTTCTCTCAGAACTTCTCAGGGAATAATGGGGATGTGTTAGTATTCCTTTTCACAGTTTGTTTAGTAACTTCTACAGTCAACATTTCAGGTATTTTCTGTCCCCTTATTCTCTACCAAGGAGCTCCAGCATGGGTGTCTGCCCAGTTTATTCCAGAGAGGCTACTTACAAAAGGAATTCGCTCAGCTTCCCTGCAGTGGCTTAGGCAGGAGCTGCCCTCATAGAGATTTTAAAAGTACCCTAAATACTTCAGCTCCTTGGAGGAATAGAAGTCACAGATGTCAAGAATCTCAAACAAAGAAGGATGAAAAGGAGGAGCTGTGGAAATGTTTAATGTACTAAATGCACTAAGGACTCTTAACTAAGTGTGCTATCAAGCAAACTTCAGTTTGTATGGATTGAAAGGGGTATGAGTGCAGAGTATCACTGTGGCTACTGGATGGGTATGTTCCTCCAAGCAGGTTTTTTTACCTGCCCTGTCCACATGTGGTGGCTAATCACTCAACTGGTGAGCATACAGTAATCGGAGAGTAGTTGTGACTTCATAGCCAACTCTACCTGGTGACCCATTTTTGTGTTCCTGCATATGCATGCATGTATCTGAAGACCATGATTTATCAATCTTGAGTGTCTGGGCAGTTTTATTGTTTATAAAAATAGAAACAACATGGCTTCTGCAGAGCTACAGTCATCTATAATTATTGTTACAGTGCACTGCTTCTATAGTAGATTGAAAGGCTAGAGAGAAATTAGTGAAAATGCACATTTTGAGGTTTTTCTGATTAATTTTCTTCCTCAGTCACCTATACAGATTTCTCTCCCACACAGTTTCTTCCATTCGTGCTGTTTTTGTCTTGGTATCATTATCTGTTTTCACTTATAGTTAGTTGTGTGATAGCAACCTGCTGATTTTTCAATGGCTTCCAACAGCATTTATTATCTAGCACTCTTCTTCAATCAGTGCATGGCAGAAGCCCAGTGCACTCAGATAATGGGTTACAATCAACGACATTAGAGAGATGTGTTCACCTATCTTTCCGTAGTGCTTATTTGTTCATTTGGCAGAGAGTCATAATACCAGCATTTGAAGTTGTAATAGGGCTTTCTACGTAAGTGTCCCAAAGCGCTGTGCAAAGCACTGATAGATTTGCTCTCTTAGATGTTCTGGGGACTTAAGCACATCCTGAGAACACCGGGATTAGCGATTCCTATTTTACAGCCACAAAACTAGGATTTTACCTTGTCTTAATAAATTCATAGTAAGAAAACAGCTTCTTTATCTTCTAAGCATTTCCTGAGGTTCCCTTGATGGAGGGCCCACAGAAAGACTGTAGCTGGCAGATTTCCCTGGAGCTGGTTGGAGGCTGAGATGAATCTCATTTAATCAGAGTGACAGAGTAACTTAGTGCGTCTTTATTTGGTCATACCCATAGAACATCTTCTATATCACAAATTGGTGTGGAAAAGCTGTGACAGCACATTGTCAGAAGGTAACAGGGGCTTTCTTTGGACTCTGAACAAAATGGCTGTAGTTTAATGGGCCTGTCTGTCTGAGTGAGAAGAAGTAAAAGCAGCTGACAGAAATCAATCCAGGAAGGGAGAGGAGAAGAAGTCTTGGTGGCTCATGTCTGAGAAATTGTGTTAATGGCATTGTTGGCTATTGAGAAGTTGGAAAAGCAAAGAAATGTCCTGTTGCTCAATTACTAGACAGAGTCATTTTTCTAAAAAATAAATCAATACTCCACTTCTCTAAATAGTAATCTAGGTTGGATGTGTCCATTACCAGGTGAAGTGAAAAGGGGTTTTGTATGTCTTTGAGTTTTTCTTCCAGTATGGACCTTTGAAATTTGAGTTCCTGCAATTGTTTAAATTAATTTGAAATGCTAATCTTCTCATCTTGGCATGACCTACATGCTAACCCACCACCCATGTCACTGATGAAGATGTAAAATAGATTGGTCTTGGAACTGACTATCTGACTTGACTCGAATGACCTTCTCATTTGAAGCAGATAGGCTGATGTGTTAATGTGCATCTACCTTACAGGCTTGCTTTCAAGCTCTTTTCTGAGAACAGCAATGGAACCGTATCAAAGGCTTACTTAACATCAAGATGTGGTGAATCAGTAGTTTCTTCCTCTACATGAGACTACTCATCTTTTCAGAAAAAGCGATGGAAAGATTTCTTACAGCTTGCTCCTGACAAATATAGCATTGAGGAGAGGGACCTGCTTTCAGAGTTGGAAGCTCTGCAATGACAGCATTCAAAATGGTGGAGCATCAGTTTTCTTGATAAAAAGTTAGTAGCTTTTTTCCACTCATAACTTTGAACAGATGTGGTTTTGACATCCTTTTTCAGCTTAATTTCTTGTCAAACATGTATACTAGCTGAACTACAACCATTTTCTGAATGTATTAGCCAGCCCAGAGACATTAATGGGTGATTTTCTATTGCCTTAATTGGCCAGGGCCCTAAGTGACTGCAGCCAAAAGCAGCTGAAAGCATGTTTCCATGCCAGCAGGAAAGAATAATTATGCTCAGCAAATATTACATCCTGGCAGCTGAAGCTGACAATCTCTGGACCCTGTAGCACGAGTCTCTTTTTGCAAATATTGATTCAGTTAACTATTATTTTATCTTACTGTAACTAAGGTGCTTATAAAGCTGTTTTGTTCTTGATACTAAATTACATAAATAATAGAAACATGCCAAACATTATTTTTATATTCTAGCAATACAAAAAAGTAAGGAAGGTGTTGAAGCATCTTTACATGCCTTTCCCGTTTTCCACTAGCACATACACACAACAGCACTTGATGTCACTTGGCAAGATGTAATGTTAAAGCTCGTGCAGTTTTTAAATAATTTCCCAGTATGCTTTCTTTCTCATTTTTCCCCCATTTACCTTTTTCTTATTTTGTTTTGCTTTCTTTCTAGTGGTTACTAGTTAGTTTCTCTGTGGTCTGTTCCCAGTCTGGCACAGTGAAAAAAAGGAATTACCAGGACTGGAGGAATGGCTCACCTGATGAGTGAGTTTTATTCTACATCCAGTGGAGCAGTGGGTTTTAGTCTATACCCAGTTGAGTAAGGAAAAGCCCCAGTGCCCTCGTACATGCTGCTGGCATGCAGGCTGCTCTGAAAGACCTGGTGACTGCCTGGTGCAACTTCTTCCCTCTTCCTGGTGCAGGAACTGGCTTCTAGTATGATCTTTTTCATTGCTAATAGATGTGGGAGCCAGCTGGCCAGGGGTCTGTGTCACAAGGATGAGTGGACTGAAAGTATCTGATACAGGTTGTTTGCCACTAAAATCCAATTGTACTTCTACCCTATCTTGTTCTGAGGAAAAATATAAAGCCCAGAGTATGTCTGTATGCTTTGAAGGGTAACAATGTATATTTTCAAGATAAATCTAAGGGATAAAGCTTGAGTAGCTAGTGAGCTCTTCTATGCAAGGCTAAAAGCTAGGTATTTTCCAAAGTAAGCCTATATGCTGTCCAAATAGTATGCTGCTGCTTAGAGTAGCTTCCATGTTAGTAGGTTTCTCGTTTCCCAACGGGCTATGCTACTATTATGTCTTCCTGCATAATATTTACCCTTTGTCTGTAATCACATCTGTTAGAAGAGACGTTACCCAGCCAACAATACTTTTGATGGCATATGGTGCTCTTTAATTAAATGTAAGTATTCACAAAAGCATAGAGTGTGCCTCTAGTTTTTAGGCCTCCAGCTATCCCCCTTGGCTCCCTTTATTCATTTAAATTCATCATCAGAGTCAGAAGTCTCTTTTTTTCCTAATACACTAGGCATAAAAAATGGAACCTGAAAATGTAATAATGGAACTACAAGGTGTAGCTTGCAAAGTTCAGTGAATCTGAATCTTGGAGTGGAAACCCACCTTCCCTTGTAAATTAAAAAAAAAAAAAAACAATTAATTACTTCCATATAAACAGGTAGTTGCCTTCTATTAAAAGCCAAGTATGAGACAGTTGTGATCTGAATAATGGGCATGATATCCAACATCTGGTAGAACTGAGCGGTAACATAGTAATTTTGAGTGTTTAATTTTCTTTCCCATGTTCTTTTCTGTACACAGAGTGATTCCCTTCTCAATTCTTATTTTCACCTCTTCTTGAAATACCTGCTGTGGAAAATACAGTGTTGCAGTTTTTCTCCATAGTATTGCAAAGAGAAGTATTAAAAAAGCCACAACCAAACAACAACAACAACAAAAAAGCCCCACAACCCAGCAAAGCTTTACTTAAAAAAAAAAACCATACATGGGTCATGCTGCTCTTTTACACCAACACCTACAATACCACATGCGATGTCAGTTGAAAACGTTTGGCTGTGTATCATTAATCTAGTGCCCATACACTGTCCTGGAAGCTTTAAAGCCTGCCTCAGGGACTGTGTAACCCAGGTACGTGGCAAAACAACCACCAGTGAGGTGTGGACAAAGAAACAAAAGACCACATTAGTGATCAACAGACTTGGCACAGTAACCATGAGTTTTGGTAGTTACCACAGCCAGCAACGTTTTAAGAAAACATCTGAATGCAGTTACTGAGGCAATTCATAAGGGGAACTCTGTACATGGAAGTGTAGTAACTTGAAACTCCACAGGTATGTGATGCAAACCGGCACCATGAGATTGTAAATATCTTGGTTTTCCAAAAAAATAGGTCAATGAGTTAGGACAGAAGATGGGATATCTTGGAAGAGAAAAGAAGCAGCCTAGACTGGATGCTTTGTAGGAAGAGACAACATGGGTAGGTTGCAAGATGAGATACCAAATTGATGGTCTAAAAAAACGCTATTTGTGGGTGTGCTCTGTATGGATGAGCACAGATGGGGGAAGAGGACACAGTTGTGCCTGTTAGAGTCAAGGAGAAGGATGCTACAGGAGCAGATGCATGAAGTTAAAATCCTCTAACTCCCATCCTGCACACACATTCGCAACTGCCAGGTTAGATTGTTGTGGCTTAGGTGCAGACTTGAGCTGTCTCAGTAATCTTAGACGGCTTCACTGTCACCAGAGACCATTAAAGACAAGATGAGCTCACAATGTTAGTTTACACTTTACTGTTAAAGCATAAAAAAGTTGAAATCTTACAGAGGAATATTTTATACTTTAGCCTTAATCCAAGGGATCCACTAAGAAAATTTCACTTGAAAAATGTAAATTATGTTCAACCTCTACATTGTTCTGGAAAGCAAATTGCCAAGTTTACATTAGCTTTCTGTGTTACAGGCTTAGTTTTCCTCATCAGGTGCAAAGTATTCTGGATGAAGTACAATGACAAGATGGGGGTTTTTTCCCCAGGGAATGAGAGAGGATAAATCCTTTTTGCTCTTGTCCCATGAAAATTCAGTGAGTACCCTGCTGTGCAGTAGGAGGTAACAGCACTTCCTCTCTGTCTGGCTCCAGTCTGTGAAAACAAAACATCTCTGTTTTTTCACTTTGGAAATAAGAACCTGAGAATTAGAAGAAATTTGTGTTAAATAGAAATTATGTTTTAATTCTCATTTTCTTGTTTTCCTTTGGGTGACTTTGTCAGCTCCCACTTGAGGTATATATTGCTTTCAACCAACAGCAGAGCTTTCCATTGCCACGCAAAGAAGCTGGCAGTAAATTAGAGCTCTCTGACAATGTGCTCTTCTCCTTTATCCCAGTGCCATCAACCTACTTCACTACCTCTAAGTGGAAGATGCAACACGCAATACAGAAACTCATCTTGATGCATGTAACTGGTAACAAGAGCTGTTTGGTTGGGTTTGTGTTGTTGTTGTTATTATTATTATTATTATTATTATTATTATTATTATTATTATTATGCTTTTTATAAGGCCTTATCTTTAAAACAGGCATCTCTGAAGATCTGCATTGACTTTTTCTAGCTATGCATTTTGGAACAATTATATATCCTGTCTCAAATTATTTACCTGGATACATTATAAAACAGGTGTTAGGAGCTGAAATCCATGATAAATAAATTTATACCCTATAACCCTATGTCAAAGTCTTGAATGCATATATTAGAACAGCAGATCCTCCCACCATTTTTACATCAGTTTTTAAAGACTTAATATCAGTCTCTCCTCTGATGAGTATCATAATGTCTGTCAAATCAAGACGCAGTGTAAAAACTTGCTGTTAAGGTCTCTTTAGCTTAATTTGCTAGTTAATGTGCGTTGCTTTCCAAAGCATTAAAAATGTTTAGTTCAAAAAACTTTCAGTTAATCTTGGTAGGAATTCAATGAGTGTGTGAAATTCACCACAGATCAAGTCAATACTCCCACAGGTCAGGCATTCAGGCCGATCTTTGGACTTCTTTAAATGTTTGGCAGCCACAATTTTATTGAGGCATGTGCTTACATATATCACAGAATGTTAGGATTTGGAAGGGACTTCAAAAGATCATCTAGTCCAACCCTCGTGCTAGTGCAGGATGAACATATGAAGTGACCAGATTAATTATAAAGATAACACATAATCTAGTACCTCTTCCCTTAGCATATTCAATATATTCCTTTTCAAAATATCAGTGCTTTAAAATTGTCAACAGTTTCTTTTCATCAAAGCTTTCTAATTATATACATATTTCTAAAGCTAAGTATGTTTTATCACTTGCAAGCATTTTGTAAACAAACTTGGGCAGAAAATTAAGGAAATTCCCAAGGAAGGGAATGGGTTTGCAATATCAAGCACTATGAGCTAATTACAGCTTTAATGTTACAACAATGTCTTGGGGTCCAACAGAATTAGAGAATTCTCTATATTAAGCAGTTAACTGCTGTCCCCATTCTGGCTGCATTACGAACAAACAGAAGAGACCAATATTTGAAGGAAAATGCAGTATCGCTATCTCCATTTCACATGCAGTGGATGGGTTGAGGGAGACTAAATGACTGGCCAAAGGTCAGATAGATGGACTTTTTGCTAGAGTCAGAAATAGAAACATGATGGCTGCAACACTTAGTCCCAAAACCAACCTTCCTCTCTTACATCTCCGATTGCAGTTAAGATGCCTGTTTATAAACTCAGAAAGTTTGGTTCAGATAAGCATTCATGCTTCAGAGGGCTTATCTTAGCCAAACTCACTCTCACTCCTCTGAGCCTGCAAAATGGGTGTCTTACAAAAACTTTTTAAAAATATATTTCTGTATTTTAAATTACAGTTGGAAGTCATCACTAAGAGGGTTGAAAATGAAAGATAACGTGAAGCAAATAAATTAACTTGCAAATCACAACATGATTTGATCTGGCTGGCTTTGGAGAAAGTCACTCTGGTTCATTTTTTTCACTCCTTACATTAGAAAAAAAGCAAATTAAATTACTTCTGTGTATACTAGAATTAAAACAATCAAAAAGGAGATTGGTTGCATGGACTGTGTGCTTAAAAAAACTGCTGGCAAAGAGCTCCAGTCCCCATAATCTCTGAAGCAACTGAAGTGCTTGTTTGTGAATGTGTTATAAACCCATTTAAAATGGTATGTTTATGATAATAGATACAGTAACTGGTGTGTAATGTTTAATAAGTAGTGAGGTTGGGTTTGGCAATAGAAAAGATGCAGCACTTTTCTTAGCAGCAGAGGCTTAGTTCTGTCTGACTTGGCTCTGGCTTCTGGGAAGATTTACTTTATGCTGGATGTGCTCAGGGGTTCAGTGTGCAGGTATTTGCAATCCACCTCTGAGCTGAGTTGTCACAGGCTGGTGCTGCTATTCCATGCTAATGCCGCTAAGAACTGCCCATTACACAGACCCTGCTTTCACTTGCCTTAACTTCACAAACCTGAAGTGGTTCAGGCCATAGATGTCAGTCTCAAATGGAAAGGCACATGGAGAGAATAAAAATCTTTAAGAGGTCTGGAGAGGGTAAGCCAGCATGAGTGGGACTTCAGAAGGAGTGGAAGATCTTCTGCCCACTTGAGCTGTCCTCTCCCACAGATGAAATGAAGCCTGAGTTTCCCAGTCCACAGCTATTTGAGCCACAGACTGGCTTAGTGTCCCTCTGGGAGGTTAAATGTCTGGTCCCATTAGACTCCTCATCAGTTGAAGTAGCAGAAAGGGGATTGTGTGCGTGGCAACCTGCCTGTATGATGGCCACTTGGAAGTCAAATTGCAGCTCATTTTTTTTTAAAATAGGAGATAACATTTATCTGCACCACACAAATTTACAACCTGAACACAGAACAGAAAAGCTACAGAATCTAACATGCACGAATGAAGATGTCCATTGAATTATAATTAATCCCTGTGTGTACATTACAGTAATCTTTAATTGCTGTAATTCTGAATCTTCCTGAGCTTGGTAAAAACAGTGCAGAGGTATGTCTTGATCTTAGAATTTCTCCTTGGTCAAATATGTTGCACTTGAGAATTTCAAAACAAAAACAATATGTGTGCAGTGTGTTTTAGATGTAGGTTTGTGTGCCAAGCCTGTGCATACACTACATCAATACAACAGTTTCACTCTGTCCAAGCATGCTATGAAATTCTTCTCTTGTACTGCGTATGGAATTCAAATTCACCATAATAATTTGTCATGAAAGTGTCAGACTTTCAATCAGGATTTTGCTAATACAAATTTTTTTATAATACTATTTTAATGTTTTTATTATTTTTACAAAATACCTTACAATCAAACCAAGATTTAGGGAATTACATTCACAAGGGCTTTGGCAAAGCTTTCTTACTAGAGCTGCAAATAATCCACTATTCAGACCACGCCAAGAATGTAATCCTCAATGCTTTTTATTTAGTTAGTCATCTGCTTCTGTTTCCTCACTGCATTCCCTCCACCCGAAAAATACTTATACTGCTCTTGTTAACCAAAACCACTATGTCCTGCAATAAAATAGGGTTTAAGGGTTTTTCTTCCTCTCAGAAGTCAATACAGATAAAATAATTTCAGCTGTTTGGCTCTTGATTAAGTTAATGGGGATCCAAAGTAGTCCTATTTATTTAGGTGCAGTAAATCTGGACTACAAGAGCAATTCTGAGCAGAACATAAATCAGTAATTTCAGCAGGTCCAGATTCTCATTTCAATTTTGACAACCTTCCAGTTGTGTGTGTGTGTGTGTATATATTATGTATGTATATATAAGACATCTAGACATATATAAGACATCTAGAATGGGCCAAGTTTAATATATGTTGGTGTGATCTTGGTTATAGCTTTGTTAGTACTTAGATTGTTAGAACAATCTCTTGTATCAAAAAATGTCATTAGAACAATCTCTTGTATCAACCTTGCAAGTACAATTTCTTTGAAATTCCTTCACTGGCACTTTAGGGAAATTTACCATTTTACTTATCTAAGTCCATGAATTAGTTGATGTGCCTCTGTGAAAAAGGAGTTAAGGTTATTTGTTAAATAGCATTAAATATTTGTCATAATCATTGCCTATTGTAAGGAAAAGCTGTTGCTGGGGCTCTTGGATTCTTCCATGTTGTTAAATAGAGATTGTTGAATTCAAATGGTGACAAAGATTTGTCCACAAGTTAGATTTATCAATTCTCTGTTGGAGAGCAACATCAGAGACCTTAGAAAAAAGGGTGTGAGGGGTGTGGGTCCTGGAATTTCTGGAAGCTCTGCAGAAAATCTGCTCAATGTTATAATACTTTTTATTTTTCAGATTTTTTAAAGGACTAAAATGTTAGACATGTCTGAGTGTCTGTGCTTCTAACTTCCCCCCGCCTCCAGCCTTCCTGGCTTTGGCCTCCAATGTCTGGAGTTATGGCAATATGAGAAGAATGAGTGACAGCCCCAGTGAGATTTAATTAGGCTTTTTCATCAGAAGTTAAAGCAGCTAAAAGCATTTAAATGTTTCTTGGGCTTTGACACAAAAACAGTTTGAATAACTGAAAGAACTGTTGAGGCTTCAAAGGGTCCCTCTTCACATCACATACAGAAAAGGAATGCATATATTAAAGGAAGATCTCATGCCAGTTCAAGTTCATCTGGAAAATAATTTTTTGTGTGCTGTCGCAGAGTCTGGTGCACCAGCAAATCTGCCCCGGTGCCAGGCAAATCCTTCAAGTAAGCTTCAATTTCTGTGGCTTATGGTGTGTGCACTCAGCTTCTTCCCAACCTGTGCCCACAAAGCAATGGCCCCAACCTGTGCCCACAAAGCAATGGCAAAGCAGAGAAAAAGGACTCTGTCCAGAGTGATTTGGACTCTGCTCTGGCTCTCAAAACCCTTTCAGCATTCAAGTAGGGTCTAACACAGTAGGCTGTGTGATTCTCTCATGCAATACTTTTCTCTAAAGGAAATAACATCCCAGGTAAGCTCTTGAGCACTTCCCATAGCCCAGAAACCCTTTGGTGAGCTGCTGCCCTCCTTGGCTTGTTAGGAATTGCTGACTGTTGTTGTCAAAGACGTACAGATGGTTTGAGGGAAGAGAGGTTGTTTCACCCCAATAAATTCTCTGTTGTAGGCCAGCATGAGATTGCAAGATGCAGCAGCCAGAGACCATTATTTGATGAATCTGTTGTGTGGTGTCCCAGGACAAAGCAAAAGCCCCTAACTTGTTGGCAGACCTCACCTCAGCTTTCCTATCTTGTCTCAAAACATCCTCACCCCTCTTGCTAGGCATCAGAAATGCCATGATGAGTCTGGAAAATAATTTCAAGGCAGGCTGCTTTTCCAGAGGGACAAGATAAAAGGCAAAAAGCCAGATATGAGCAAGATGTACAGATGAGTTGGTGTGTTTGAGAGCAGCATCTGCTGTGAAAGGCTACTGTCCGATATTAGCTATTCATTTGCCATTCCTATTGATCCTTTTCAGCTGAGGTGTTCCTGGCAGGACTTTCCTAAGGGTTGGACCATGACAGCACTGTGTTTCTTCTCTTGCAAACAAGCTTTAAGAACAAATATTACTCTGTATTTTTGGAGTAACATTAGACCTGAAACTTTCCTGTCATTTTCTGGGTTTCGTCCAGTTGTTATAGAACTCTTCCCCTTCAACCACACTTTGTCTTTTGCATTATGTTATGTGATAGCTAGTGGAAGGCTGTGTGGTCTCCTGGATAGGGATGAGACCCTGAAATTATTTTTCTGTAGGCCTACCTTAGGAAAAGTGCCTTGGTCAGGTGTAGTTTGTGTACATAAAGGACAAGAGCCTTCCTCCACAAAGCCTTTGAGTATCTAGAATTGAGATGTGTTCTAATGGTTGCTTTGTCTTTACTATCAATGCTGGGCATTAACCTTAACACTAACATCAAGATGTCAGTAAAAAGTGTCTCATACCTTTGTCCTTATTGCATGTTTCTATGACTTCCTTACCTTTTCTCTCCTTTGAATGCCAAGATGTCCTTTTGTTGTCTCTGAAACATCTTCTTTACTTCACAATCATATTTCTGGGTACAGACATGTGAGGTGTTGAATGTTCTTGCTCTGTGATCCAGACCCCCTAGGTTATTCAACAGCAAGTAGATTTAAATGAATAAAACCATAAATTCAAGCCACTGACACTGTATGTATATGATTCATAAGTGACTGTTGAAAGGGAGTCAGTCACTGAGAGGAGCTGCTCTGGAGCTGGCCTGGCCTACAGAGGAGTGGCAGACCTTGACACACCGGGGGTTTCTTGAGGCTGGGAAGCACCAGGAGAGTAGAGAGACCTGTCAGGAGTTGGCAGCTCTCATGCTGACACAGCCTGGGCCTTGCCAGAGCTGCAGTGGCTACCCTGCACCCACATAAGCCAACCCAGGGAGCACGAGGGTGCCTCTTCAAAGGGGACACTCTGCTGCCCAAGTGGGGACAAAATTCTAGTTCTATCAGTTCTAGCTGCTTCTTAAAGAACTCACATTGCAACTCACTTGCGTCCCCTTCCTTGGATATCTTCCTCTTGACATCTTTATTTCCTTAAGCTGCTCTTAATTTGCCCAGTTATTTCATTTTAGTTCCCCCAGCAGCTCCCCACTTTTAAGATGCGTTTCTGTACAGCAGATGGTTGTGTTGCGTTGTGTGGACAGGGACCTTGACATATTTACTGCCACAAAAAATGGGATAGCTCGTCTCTGTGATCTCTGCGGTCTCTTTATGAACCAGAGACACTGCATAGCATGGTGTGTGGAGGGGAGGCAAGATGTGAGCAATAACTCTCTGCTCTCTTTAAGAAGTTCTTGCTCAGAAGGAGCAGGCCCTGAGAGGAATCTGAGTGACCTTGCAAATCCATCAGGATACTGTCTTAGTGAAGAGATGAGTCTCATGCTGTGCTCTGAAAATTGAGGAGGGGGAATTTTTTCTGCTGCTGTCACTAGTGAGTGCCAAAAATAACAATGGACACTTGAACTGGTGACCAAATGCAGTCACAAAGTAGAGCAAAACCTAGTTTGGGATCAGAAGGTGCTCATAATGATATCTGGAAGGGAACATATCCCATTTCCACAGAGGACCTCTCTAGCTGGGCTCTTTATTGCAAAAACAATTATGAACCAGTCATGTGTCAGTAGTCTTGTCTGCTGACTCAGCAAGAAGGAACGGGCTGCCCAGGGAGGTAGGTGGTGGAATCTCCAACCCTAGAGGTATTTAAAAGGCAGTTAGCTGTGGTGCTGAGGGATGTGGATTAATAGTGGATGGCAGATTAAGGTGATGATTGGATTTGATGGTCTAAAGGGTCCCTTCCAACCAAGACAAACTTGTGATTCTGTGACTAAATGAACCATTTGAATATACATTCCCTAGCAATGAGCCATAAATCTGAGTCAAGGCGTGCAGGGATAGAGAAGCTCCTGTTGCCATTAGTCTCCAGCTGAGGTCCCTTACAGTTCCTGTTCCTCTTGGTGGCACAACGTAAGGCACAGTCATGGTACAACTCTGCGTTGCAAATTTCTCTCCTTCTATTCAAGACATATTTTCAAGATATTACAGTGGAACCACAGATACTCAACCTTCTAAACAAGTTTTAAAAATAAATTATTAAATTAGCATAAATCTCAGAGCTAAAATAAAGCTGCTCTTGGATTAAATACACACAGCTTTTTAGTCTGGTTGTAATCCAGTTTTCCCTGTGGTATCTGGCAGTCAGAGCATAAAGAAGCATTCTTGAAATTAAGTTATTTCTAGGACTTTTATATACAAAAGCCTCTGGACAGTTAGGAGAAAAAGAGGGAAAATAAACATTGTTCAGACATTGCAGTGTTTATTAAAAGATAAATGCTTTCCAGGGTGTGTTTCAGATTAATATAATCTTGAAGAATCTTCGTAAGACAATAGATGTAGAAAATGAACACAGTGTATGTGGCACAACATTTCCTTTGAATCCACCCTTGCTTTAAGCAAGAATAGTATTTTAAGTTACCAATTCCAGACAGTTTTCTTGGAAGTCAGACTTCAATTTACATTTACGATGGCCTGAAACTATTTTGAGGAATCCAAATAAAAGACTAGCACGTCTTCAAAGCTGTCTCACAAATGACAGAGAATGTTAAGCATACCTGTGGCTTGCACTCATGTTATTTGTTGTTATCTAACTTATACTGTTTTTGGTTTTGAAATCTCAAGGGAATATTTCCGCTGCAAAGTGAAGCCTTAAATTGTAAATGTGTTTTCCTAAATGCATTTTGTTATCATTTCTGAAATACTTTTGATCTCTTTTATATTTCTCCTTTGAATAAAACCACAAAAAAGACCCCGAAACCTACAGAAAACAAACACGTTCATTGCCCTTACAGCAACAGAGAAAGAAAGAAAGAAAGAAAGAANCATTACAGAAACAAATAAAGAAAGAAAGAAAGAAAGAAAGAAAGAAAGAAAGAAAGAAAGAAAGAAAGAAAGAAAGAAAGAAAGAAAGAAAGAAAGAAAGAAAGAAAGAAAGAAAGAAAGAAAGAAAGAAAGAAAGAAAGAAAGAAAGAAAGAAACCAGCCAACCAGGAAACCTTTTCATGAAGGTGCAGTTGAAGTAATTGTCATAGTAGCTCTTCAGAAATGGCAATATATAGGGAGCTTTGGGTTTGGTTTTTTTTTTTAAATAGGCTGTAAAACTTCAGCAGCTCTTGCACTGAAATATGGCCAGGTGACAGCGACGAGTTCTAGACACCAGATGAGCAACCATGCACCAACACTGCACCCACTAAGTGCAGAAAAGTGCATCCACTTTTCTGGCACACACTAAGCACAAGTGGACCTGGACCTCTGCAAGGCAGTTCCACCTCCCTCATCTTTGCCATGCAGACCTGAGGTACTGACCCATTAAGTGCCTGCAGCTGCCCAGAGCATCCACCCAGGGAGACAGGATTCTGACAGGATAGCCAGCTTTGTCTTACTAAAGTGCTTCAGTGCAAACACCCACTGAGTGTTGTGAAAACAGTATTCCAAATACACTGCTGGTATAATTCACTTGAAGGGATTGAATTCTTAGCAGGCCTGGGAGGGGTTGGCCAGTGCTTTCAACTGGAACTGCCTGCACCTCCTTGTGCTGTGAGTATCCCTAAAAGATCAAAAAGATTTCAAGCTTCCACAAGCAAGGTGCTACTAAAAAAACAAGCCGTGATTGTTAACATTTTGTTTAAAGAAAATCTGGCAGCTAGCAAAGAGATAAAAGGTCCATAAGCCGCTCTCTCCTTGCTCTCTGGAGGACTGACGCTTTCTGCTTTCATTTCAACCAGCTCAGCGGATTTCTGGCTGTAGCAAACTCCATACAGTCCTAGGAGGTCCCCGAAAATTGTTCCTGTCACCTGTAAGGTGGCATCTTATTTCTGTCCCTCTCAGCAACCTCCTTGATAAACCCATGTCTCACCACTACCTCTGTATGTCACTGTTAGGTTTTCCCCTGTGCACCTCAATTGCCTCTTGGAAGATGACCAACCCCTTTCTCACAGAGGATTTTGCATGACACCATTCCCTAAGGGAAGAGCTGGGAACACACAGCCAAAATACTCTTCTGCCATCAGTGCTCCACCTCTGTTTTGTCAGAGCCCTGCGTAGAGAATGGTATTTCTGGTGCCACAGGCAAAGGGGACCTGGCAGTCAGTGTCCTGGCCTTATCGCAGGGGATGTGACTGAAGTGCCCTGGAATAGCTGTTAGTGTGTGCCCTCACCTGCTCTCAACTCCAGCCAGGAATAAAAAAGAAAGGTAGAGAGGGCTTCTGCTGGCTGATTGTACTGGGTTTGCATGACAAGGTTTTGGTAGCAGGAGGGTTACAGAGGTGGCTTCAACGAGAAGCTGCCAGAAGCTTCCCCCAGGTCCAACAGAGCCAATTCCAGCCAGCTCCAGGATGGACCTGCCACTGGCCAAGGCCAAGCCGATCAAGAACAACGGTATGGGGTAACATATTTTAAAAGGGGGAGAAAAGTAGGCAGCAGTTTTTGCAGCTAGTGGGGAAAGGGAGAAGATGTGAGAAACTTTGTATGCACCAAAGTCAGTGAAGAAAGAGGGGAAAGAGGTGCTCCAAGTTCCAGAGCTGAGATTCCCCCGAAGCCTGTGGAGGACTTCACAGTGGAGCAGGTGGAGAAAACTGAAGGAGGCTGTGGCCCAGTGGGAAGCCCATGCTGGAGCAGGCTGCTGGCAGGACCTGCAGCCTGTGGAGAGAGTGGCCCAGGCTGAAGTAGTTTTGCTGGGAGGACTTATGACCCCATGGGGGACTGTGCTAGAGCAGTCTGGTCCTGAAGGTCTGCACTCCATGGAAGAGACCCACACTGGAGCAGTCTGTGAAGAACTGCAGCCTATGGAAGGACTCATGTTAGAGAAGTTCATGGAGCACTGTCTCCCATGAGCAGGACTGCAGGTTGAAGCAGGTGCAGCGTATGAGGAGTCCTCCCTTGAGGAGGAAGGAGACAATGTGTGATGAACTGACCGCAACCCCCATTTGCCATCCCCCTGAGCTGCTGTGGGGGAGAAGAGGGAGAGAATTTTGTAATAAAGTTGAGCCTGATAAGAAGGGAGGGGTGGGGGAGGTGTTTTAAGGTTTATTTCTCATTGTTCTGTTTTGCTTGGTAGTAAATTAGATGAATTTTTTTTAGTCTGTTTTGCCTGTGACAGTAATTAGTAAGTGATCTCTACCTGTCCTTATCAAAACCACAAGCCTTTTTATTGTATTTTCTCTCCCCTGTCCAGCTGAGGAGGGGAATGATAGCACAGCTTTGGTGGGCACCTGGCCTCCAGTCAGGGTCAACACACCACACTTACTTTTCCCATCTACAGCAGTCTCAGTGTATGTTTAAATTAATTAGAAATAACCAAAAACTGAGAGGAGCCATGGGGATGAAATTTGGACATTATTTCATCTAAGTCCATTAGAAGAGAAACATCCTTACTAGCAAGTTCTCTTGTCTGACATGGTATTTTTAGCCTGGATAAATTCTACTTATATCAATCAAGAAAGGCAGTGAACGGTCTGTAATCACAAGATATAGTAATTTTTTAATTTATGGCTTATCATACAGCTCTCTGTGCATTATCGTGAGCACAGAAATGCAGGTAAGAATTTTTTGTCCTCCATCTCTATTCAGTGTTTTCTTTTCACATGAGCTGACTCAGCTCTGTATGAGACTGAACTGGAAAGTGAGTTTAAGTTAGTAAAAACTTAGTTTCAGTTTGTTTTTCTGTATGATGGAAATGGAACAATTAGTGTTTAACTCTGGGCAGCCAGAAGCAGAGAGGAAGGAGGAAATCTTGCAACCAAAGAGAAGGTACCTCATCCTGCCTGAATTTAGACCTTCCTTTGCCCTTTAAATAGAGACACTGGAGTAGAAAGAAGAGTGAGACAGAACATGGTGTCACAGTACAGAGTCACATCTTTTAAGATCATCTAGGCTCAATATCTTGTGCCTGAGGGGTATCAAACTCAAAAAAAACCTCTAATCATTAGGTGTATCCAGTTATGCCTCCCACCAGAATTCCCAGGCGACTGGGCTTTGGCCAGGTGTGTTTTCCATTACAACCCGTCAGAGGATTTTGAAAATTCCCATTAGCATTTGGAAAAGCAGAAATCAAAGTTATCAAACCTTTCCCCACCAGCTGCATCAGTTATAAACTGCTGAAACGGAAGATAATGAACATTTCTGGCCTGCTGATTATCAGTGTAGCAATTCTGATAGACTACATCGGGGGACCCAGCTCATTTCCAGCTTAACAGCAATTTGAAAGCCACCACATGCTTCCTTTTGAATGACAACACTCCCTCTGAAATTGAAGTCTTCCAATCTTGCCTCCTTCCCCACCGGCCTCCCTAAGCCACTGACAAGGATTGAAAGTGATCCCATTGTCACGCTGCCAAAGTAAATTAACATGATTCACAATTTTCCATAATAACTATTTCAAATTAAAGCAGTTGGTAATTAAAGTAATCCTTGCTCCCTGGTGACATGTGCAGCATGACAAAACAGAAATAATGCTACAGCAGCAGAACCTGTCTCCTTTATTTACTTGTTGCTTCGGTGCCTTGTTCTGCCGAGTGACTGATCTTCTATTGAATTAGAGTGACTGTCTGTGGTGAGAACATTAATGTGAAAGCATCTGCTTGGATAGCCCATAAAATAAAATCAATATACTTCCAGATTCATCGTGGCCCTCCATGGCCTGTGGTTGGCGTGGTTTTCAGGGAATCACAGAATCACCAGGCTGGAAAAAATCATTAAGATCACAAAATCCAACCGTACCTGTCCTCTCCTAAACCATATCCCTGAGCACCTCATATATTGGTCTTCTAAGTAAACCCAGGGATGGTGACTCAACCACCTCCCTGGGCACCCTTTTCCACATCCCAACAACTCCTTCAGTGAAGAACATTTTCCTCAAATCTGATCTGAACCTGCCCTGTCACAACCTGAGGCCATTTCCCTTTGTCCTATCACCTGTCACTTGGCTGAAGAGACCATCACCCACCTCTCTGCAACCCCCTTTCAGGTAATTATAGACAGCAATAAGATCTTGCTCAGCCTCCTCCAGACTAAACATCCCCAGCTCCCTCAGCTGCTCCTCATAAAGTTTGTTCTCCAGACTCTTCACCAGCCTGGTTGCTTTCCTGTGGACCCACTCCAGGACCTCAACGTCCTTCTTCTAGCAAGGGGCCCAGAACTGGATGCATTATTCGAGGTGCAGCCTCACTAGTGCCAAGCACAGGGGCATGATCACCTCTATAGACCTGCTGGTGTGCTGCAGATCAGCTGCTGGAGCGAGGCTGGGAGGCTCTAACCTGAACACTTACAGTTTGGGGACACGATACCTTGCACAGCACAGAGCAAGTTGCTTTAAAACCATCAACACTTAATGTTACAACAGCACTTTGGAAAAGGTGCTTATAAACAGAGAAGTCATTTAAAACTGGGGGGGGGGGGGAAATCAGTTTAAGTTATGTGTGCCAGGCTGGGTAGGTCCTAGCAGATTTGCCTTGTTTTGATTTTCCTTGGGTAGTCTCCACGAGAACCATGGTGCCATGGCTCTTGGGGATGAGGGTTTCCTCCCACCTGCTGGCCCAGCTCTGCTTGCTGGATGATAAGTGGTGGGGATTGTCTGTACACGGCCTTCTAGGCTCTGGAAACCAGCATATTAGAACAAGCAGCAGTTGTGCCTCTTAACTAAGGACCGATTTGACAGAAAGATTGCTTTCTTGCATGACTAAAGAAGTCTTAGTTTAAATAATAGCCTGAACTTAGGATAAACTGATGAAGGTAAAGATCTTAGGCAAAAGTATCTGCTTACAAAGTCTCTGGGAGGGGGAGATGGAACACAGTGTTGTCAGCACTGCCCTTCCTGCACAGTGCTGGGCAGAGGCGTGTGTCTGGGGAAGTAGAGAGGGAAAGGTCCCAGAAGCAGGCTGTGGCAATGGCAGAGGTGTGTACGGGATTGCAAAGATTCTTTAAAATTATTCTTTAAAATGTGTGCTGAAGAAAAGGCCTGATGCTTGGAAACAAAGCCCAAGGAGCCATCAAATGAAGGAGCAGGAAACAAAGTTCATTTTAACTTTAGTGTAGTTTGGAAGGTGATTAAACTGAACAGAAACAATTCATTCCATCTTATTGGTGGTGCACAAGGTGGTATGCTTGACAGGGCAAAAGCTGCATAATTCTGATCCTTCATCTCACAGCCCAGTCTGCCAGAGACCTTTGGCATGACCTTGGCAAGGCTCCCATTCCCCACATGCTTCTGCCTTCTCCCTGCCTCCTGAGACATGATGGTAATAAATTCTAGGGTGTAAGAAAGGGAGATGTGTAGACATACTTCAAAGCTTATGGAGCACTCAGGCACAGCAATGTGCTCTCTGCTGCTAAAATTGCTGCATTCATTTCTCCGCTTGCTAATTGGAGATGCATCGCTATTTACTCCTGGAAGCTGAGTGGAAAATACAGTTTCTCACTCGAGGTGTGTGGCTCCATAAAGACAAGAAGCTTAATTTCAAAGGCTAAACTATGACCAGCTGGTAAGTATACCTGTGAAAAGAACAGCTACTATTGTAAAAAATTTTATTCAGTTGCTATAGAAACCTCTACAGCATGGACTGTCTTATATCTGAGTGGTATAGAAGAAGAAATACCGAAAAACATTTTATTATAGAAATTTAAAACTGCGTAGGGGTTTTTTTTTTGTACTTGTGGAAAACAGAATATGTATTTTCAGCAGAGAATGAAGGTATTTTAAATATTTTGTTACCGGAGCGTTTGTTCGCAACCATTATCTCCTCTGAGTTTTGAGAAAGGAAAGCACCGGCTCCACTTTGATTGCAAGCAGTATTCTGTAATTCTTTCTCAGAGACCCTCGAGAGACCTTTAAAATACTTAATATTCACTCCCTCTCCTCAGTGTTTCTAAATTATTTAAATGACATGAGGAAAAATGCAAGTTAAGATACTTCTGTATGTGCAGGTGTCTGGACAGGAGTTCAGCCAGAGAAAAACACAAACAAGAGAGTTTATATTTTCCAAGCTGTTTTTAAAAACCACCAGAAGTGCTCTCGATGCAGCTCCAGGTTATGGGTCCATATGCAGATGACCACATTGGCTGCAGATGAAAGGCAGCTCAAGCAAGCCCATACAACCAAAAAAATTTCCTCCTCCCGCTATTGCCCTGGTTTGCATCCTGTGGGAGGGATGAGACAGACTGATGTATCTCCTCAATTTCTGCTCTGACCTATGCATGAAACCAACTCCAGGTTGAAAACGCCCCCAGACTGAGCATGCCCAAGCTCAAATCTTCTAGGAGATATTTGCAGTAGTTAACTACAATTCATGCAGCTGTCCAAGAAGCAAACCTGTCTGGTTTGCTTTTACATGGAGTTTCATTATGCTTTGAATTAGATCTGTAGTGATCTGCAGTCTTCTGGCCCAAGTGACCTGCAGCGCTGCTCAGACAGGGCAGATTGCAATTCATTCCTTCTTTCCAGATATCAGTGTGTCTAAGCCAGTGCAGGAGGCAAGCGCTTTCTCAGGGTCATAAATGGCTGAGATAAAATTGCTTCCTCCGTATCAGCTGAGCAGTGATGTCAGACTTTGTATGCCTCAGCCATGAAGTAAAACAGGTCAGCTTAAAGCATCCAAGTCTGGCTTTCCTGTCAGGAGGTGAATTACACTCACAGTGTGTTGGTTTTGAATAAACCTTAAGTTTTACAGCAAACATTGCACAGATCAAGTGATGCTCAACAGTTTTATCCCAAGAAAAATATTGAAATTGCCAATGTGTTAATTCTATCCTTAAATCACATCTCCCTTAGCACGCTCCAGTCTGTTTACCTAACCAGCAAAGTAAAAATCTAGCCAGTTTTTGTTGTTTTTTAGCATGACTTCCTGATTTGAAGTCCAAATAATGTTTGTCTGTATTAAATTTCTGAACACTGTAACACTGCTAGATACAGATGTCAAGAGCTGGGATGGTGGCTGTTACTGCTGTTGGGGTGTTTAACTTTGTGCTTTTTTGAACAGCCTTCAAAGCGGTCAAGTTTGTCTCTGAAATTCTGAGGCATCTCAGAATGAAGAAAGGCACCAGAAAACAAAAGCTTGATAAGGATAGGAAGTGTGTTTTGCTCTAGCTATCCATCTCCTGGCCTTTTTTTTTTTTT
>VXBZ01011013.1:99013-130463 GCA_013399135.1 Heliornis fulica | reverse complement strand
TTTTTTTTTTTTTTTTGCAAAGATACCACCACTGTCCTTAAAGGGAGTGTTGTTTCAGGCACTAGCAGAGCTCAATGTGTGCTCAAGACTTTTAAAACAGAACCCCAGCGAAAATTAGGTTATCTGTGTGCTTAGTTGTGAGATCAAACACATGTCCTTCACTGAAATCCTGGTTGTGCTATGAGCAAGGGAAATTACTCAAAATATGAACTGCAACCATGAGGGCAAGTCTTCCCTTTCTGCTCCCAAACACCCAAGACCAGTTCTTTGTCATATTTTTTTACTTTTTCAGTGAGGTGGAAATTCTTCCAACCCCCATGTTAGCGTATTTCTAGTCATGGATAGCTTGTGAGCTTCTCTGTGTCCTTAGTTTTCTGGATTTTGTTCCTGCTTCAAATAAATTTTATTCTGGCTTTGCCATTTTCAACATGCTTTCTGTTACTTGCATGGGTAAACAGAACACAATTTAACTCGTGCTTTTTGTGTTATCGTGACACTCAACTGTCCACAGTCCATTTCTTTGCAAATGCATAAGTAGTTTCTGATGTAATTAGCTAAGTAAGCATATGGCAAAAAGCATAACTGATCTGTGTGTTTGTTAAGAGCAGGTCAATGCTAGGTTGTGATACAGTAACACATACTGTATCATTGGATGCTCTTTCTTGCTGGTATAAAGCCAGTATTTTTCTTTTATTCGCGTGTGGAAGTACATGACCAGAGTCTAAAATCCTGAATGTTTCTGATGATCTTAAGTTAGAAATATGTTTTTCCTGACTGAGGTCTGAACAACCAACCTTCTAATAGTCTAATAGTTGCCTGTTACTCTCATTGGAATAATATTTCATGTTATGTGTCTTATCCTTGAGGAACACCTATGAGGCAATTCTTCCTGACTAGATCCTAATTAACAGGGACCATAATTAGCTTTCTCAGAAATGGTTGTAATTACTGTTGCTGAAGGGATTAGCCCCTCAGCTGAACTCTCTGCCAGTCAACCAAGGGTTTTGATGTGAAGTAAATGTTTCTCACTGGGAAAAAAACTACATTAGCTGAGGAAATCTATGCTTTGGAAACAGCCAAACCATTGTAATATTTAGGTAGATTACAGATAATCTACAATTAAGTGTGTTTTTTAACATCTCTGTTTTAGATGTCCCAGGTGAAGTTTTTGGGGAGAAATATTTGGGGGTTTATTCCCCAGCTTCATAATTTCAGCAAAGAAAAGACTACAAAAGCTCTGAGTGATTGAAGCCCTCTCTAGATCAGAAATGGAGGTGGCAATTTGTAAAATACTATTTGAGGAAAAATTGCTGCAACTTCAGCTTGAGTACATGGTCTCTTGAGCCACCTGAGAAAGAAGCCACTTGATGCTGGGGAACAGAGTGAGAGCCTGCCATAGAGATAAATGTATGGCAGAGGTGCTTGTGATACGTGGCTGAGAAGAATTCACCCTAACACACTTTTATGTACAAAACTGTGGTTTGTTTTTGTATCTGTGTGTGTTTGTTTTACATTAGAGCTGGACTGATGGTGCACAGTGCTCTTGGAGGTGGGGGGGTGGGGTGTTAGGGAGAGCAGGCTACACCTGACTGGTCTTACAAAAGACCAGAGCTTTTACAGACATTTACAATCTACCACACTGTAGATACAGCTTTGTGTTTCTCTGAACAAGAACACAATCCATGCTTGTTACCAAATCGTTTGTCTCTTTTTACAGTGTTGTCAGTATAAAAAATTCAGTGTCATTAGAAGACACTGACATCACTCTTAATTTTATTATCCTAGTGATCCAGATAAAGGTATATTATGCTTGAAGACTTTTTAAAATCTTTTAGTTAGTCACCTTTCTTCTACTTACTGAAAACAGACATTGTACCAGTGCAAGTTTATCTGTATTTAAATCCCTTTGAACTGAAAGCTTGATTGAAAGCTGAACTGTGATATCTTTGTGCATGAAGAAAAGACATTCATTTATTTATATTAATGTCAAGCCTGTCTACTGCACTTTTTCCTCATCTTAATTGAATGTGCTTGCAGTAACACACAGGGCATGTGCTTAAATAGGAAGGACTAATTGGAAGAAGCTGTCAGGTTAACAGATTTAGCTGCATAGATTGCACTTCAGTAGAAAAATTTCCTCAGGATAAGTTTGCAGGGTTTATGAAGGCGTATGATGAATGAATGGGGAAGAGAGGAGGAAGATACATTTTTGGGAAATGTGCACACCTACTATGTATTTACAATGGACCTTTTAATCTAGAATGGATAAAATACTAAATAGATGAATTTCCTACAGGTTGTTGCAGCTTTCATGGTTTCTTTTTCATCTTAGTCTCTTTAGCCCTTCTGCACTCCAGACGGGATTTGTGTAGTTTCTTGTGACACCACTGAAGTAACAGAGGTATAACAGGCAAAAGAAACATTCTCCATCTGTTATCCCTTGCTGACATGGCTGCAAATCTAGGAAGGCTTCTTTCTACCACCAACTTTCTAAAAAAATACTTCATGTTAGATTGAGTATATAGGCATAGTATTAGTCCTGAAAGTCTTGACTAAATTCCTAGAGAAGGTAATTAACTGCTTCTAATGTTAATATATCCTTATTTAAATTAAAATCAAGCATCTTTCTTTTTTTTTCCCAAACATATCTTTAACATGTTCTCATAATGAAATATAGTTTAATCTTTTAATATTTGGTATCTAAACACTCTTTAGGTATAAAAATGGTGGCATTAATGTGGATCTTCAGTTTGAGAGGTCTCAGATGCTCACCGGTCTCCAATATGACAGCCTGTTTTAAAGCCCATGTCTAGCACAAGAATCTGTTACTGCTGATGCCCATACAGTGCCCCAGCTTGGCAGTGAAGCTGCGATATCCACTGGGAACAAATCTTACATGGTAGTCTAGGAACAGGAGAAGAAAAATGGCCTGGAGAAGCAGGGTGAGCCAGGGAAAGTACTTGCTGCCCACCTCTGAATTGGACAGGATGGCTGGGCACTCTTGCTGGACTTGTTAGCCAAGGGCATCGCACTCAGAACCTGAGATGCTGATTAGCACCAGAAGCTACAGGCAAGTGCTCAGGCTTCTCTCAACACAGTGACCTATCCTTAAATGGTGCTCATGGACCGGTTTTATAGGGTGATAGTTTTTATTGTCATGTTAGTAAACAGGAAGAGAGTTAACCTATTTTTAGCTTTCATTTTATACCACTATTTACGAAGAGTGAGCTGCCCCCAAGCTCTCTGAATAAACAGACTGAGTGTGCAGTTTTCCGTCATGTTACATAAAGAATGGCTCTGAGAAAAGCCTCTGTTACCCGGACTCCTCTGAAATGAGCAAAAGCTTTTTTCCACTGAGAACAGCCTACCTGCTCGCACCCACATTCCCAGCCCTCCCTGCAGCTACAAATGACCCAGCTGCATTGCTCTTTCTTTCTTTCTTTCTCAAAGCAGGTTATACAGAAGCTCTCCTGTTCCTAGAGGTTGCTTAGGCACTTGCAATGGAGACAGACTTCACGGTAATATTGATATTAGGACATTCCTTCTCTAATCCTAACAACATTTTCAATTACCTTGAAGGAAGTAATGCATTTGCACTACAAATTTATTTATTTTTTTAAAGAATGCAAGTAACTGTTTTATACTTTATGTAATTCCATCTGGAGAATGCTACAAATACAAATTCACATTCAAGACATATATCTCTGTTTATTGCTCCCCAGATCGAGAGAAAAAGAGAAGGAAAATTAGCCCAGAAAATTATGTTTGATGTCAAACGTACGTACCTCTGTCCATTTGTACATGGCAAATTTTAAATAAACCTGAAAAAATAGGGAAAATGCTTGTTTGAGAGGGAAACATTGTACTGTTGCTTTTCAGTATCTCCAGTGGTGACCCCCCAAGGCTGGGTGAATTTCATATGCTTACAAAAAAGAATTCAGGGCTTTAGGAACCTGTAGCCATGGTTTAGTGTGGTTTAAGACTTGCACTGTTTCATAATTCCACTGTATCAGGAAGCGGTGACTACTTTTCCCCCCATTAAATCATAACAGAAAGTCGCATCAGCTTATTGGAAAACTCGGCTTCCACCCCCGGATTCTCTGAGTTAATTGCCAGTATCGTTGGTTCCAGCTCAGCAAGCCACACCTGTTGAGCAAGACTTTGCAAGCAGATGGTCTTAAAACTAAATATATGCTTAAGCCCTTGCAGTTTTTTTTAGCACGTATTTGATGTTAGGGTGAGCAGAGACCTGCGGCTTGGCACTCTCTGGAAGTTTTGCTCTTGAGAACCTGCCCCCCACTTTCACGATCGCCCTTTGACACCGGTAGCGTTCTCATTTCAATTTGCAAAATCTCGGCGCCTTCACCGCTTTGAGGGCCTGTCTTTTGCTCTCCGGCTGGCACCGGCAGTGCCCCTACTCTGGCTGCTGCCCGGGAGGAAGCGGCTGCGGGAAGTGGCACCGTGACATTCTGTCGCTTGGTGGCACCAGGCAATAACGCAAGTGCCCCTTCACACGGGGCCGCTCCGCGGCCCCGAGCAGCGGGGCGTAACCCAGCCCCGTGGACCTCGGCGGGGGGACACGAAATCCTCTGGCCGTTCCGTCTGTGTCAGCGCAGCGCTGAGGGCATGGAGGGAGAGGATGGAGGGGAGGATGTAGGCCATGAGGAAGCCGCTTCTACGCTCGGCAAGCCCCTTCCCTCGCCACTGGCTCTGCCGGCAGATGCTCTGTGCTCCTCTTATATGCCCTACCCAAAAATCAGCTGTACCTACCCAGGAGGGGGGTTTGCTGGGAGGGGAGGAGGAGGAAGAGGAAGGCACAAAGCCTTCGTTTGGAGCGCCTTCATTCAGGCACGGTCAGAGAGTTTCTTTTGGACATGGAGCTGTGCATGAAAGTCCCTGGGGAGCGCACACACACACACACACACACACGCACACGCACACACACCCCACACACACACTGTGTNAGCCATGTAAGGAATAAACTTGCTCTAGGGGGTGTGTGGGTGGTGGTGGTGGTGGGGGAGGGGGCGGTGGTGATATTGCTGACTTAAAACCACCGCTAGTAAAGAAAATGAGAGAACTAGACCTAGCATTTATACAGGTTCTTTTGCATCTTGGTTGGTAATACCCAGTAAAGGTCAAGTGCCCTAGGAACTGATTTCATTTGTGGTTACATTTTCTCTCCCTGGTGCAGCTCTTCTTTCAGATTTGAGCTGAAATACTGTTTTTCCCTTTCCCCCTGCACAAGGGTTTTCTTGCTGGGGTTATTTATTTGGAACTGAGAGCCACTTTTCTGTCTATTTTTGTGGGTTTGTTGTGGGTTTTTTTCCTGTGAATGCTCCTTGTAGTGCATCTTTTTGTCCCATTAAAGTTCCTGTTTAAAAAAAAAAAAAGTATGATCATTAGTACCACACTTTTAAACGGGGAGAAGTTTTCAGAATGGAAAAGATTCTTGCAACAAAAAGGGATTGGGCATCTGAAAAGCAGTGAGCTTATTTAATTTCCCTGTATTTCTAGAGTTAAGGCTATGTCGATGCTACTAAGTTGGATGGTCAAATAGGAGCAGATTTATAGAGCAAAGGAGTTGGTGCTGAGGACTCAGTGTACCACACACACCTTTCCCAGAGTGTGAGCTCGGGCTCAGATCTGCCCTGTGGAGGGAGCAGCTGTGGAGGCTGGAGCTCACCTCGCAGGGAGGTTTGGTTCAGGAGGAATCCAGTTCCTGCCTGCCCATGATGCTCAGGGATGTGTACTGAAGGATGGCAAGTGAAGATCCCTGGGACATTGGCCACAGATGCGGCCTCCCAAGCTGAACAAAACTGCTTCTGTTTTCCGAGACGAGCCAAATTCCCCGTCACGCTTCTCAGGCTGTGTGCGACACAATGGAGTTATAAATTGCAGCTATCACAATATGTTAGAGAGGATAATGAAGTAGGATGGCCTGAGAGTTTATTACTGACAGAAGTTATTCTTCATCAATGATTTAAACCTATCTGTGGTGACTGGAAGTTAGAACAAACACAAAAGTGGGTGTCTTGCTGAGTTAATCCAAGAGGATGGTGCCTATAAAATACACGGCAAGTGCTCTGGCAGTGCCTCAGCCCCTCCTAGGAAGCAGAATTTTGTGGTTTGTATGTCCTGGAAAATTATTTGGAAATTGGAAAAGCGAGAGATGAGACTGTAGATTCAACAAACTCAAGGATTATTAACCTTAAGAGGTTAAGCTTACTGTGTACTGCTGATACTATGAAAAGTAACCAACATATTGTAAAAATCACACTTCAAAAACAAAAGGAGTGAAACAGGAGGACCCTCATTAAAATGACACATTCCTCTTTAAAACAGCCATTCAAGGCAACAGTTATTTGGCAGTATCTTCCATGAAAAAAAAAAAAAAACCCCAAACCCAGTAATTTGGAAACTTTCTAACATTTTATGTTCATTGAGCATGATATTTTATCTTGCATACTTGGGCTTTCTCCGGTAACTTTCTTCTTGTTTACTTTTGATTTACCTCTCATTTGCATGAGAAATCAAATGTGTGAACTGCCTTTGTGTAATCCTTTGTGTTGGAGGGGTTCCTGCCATTGGGTGATCATACAAAATTATCAAGTAGACCACCAAAAAATGATGCTTGCTGTACAAATTCCCTCCTTTTTATTAATAATGATGGAAACTGCCTCCTAAAAATGTCAAGAATTGCAAGGTAAGCTGCATGGTTACATCTACTATGCCCAAATCCATCAACTACCCACAACAGGTAGTAGCAGGGTATCATCATCGCAAACTAAGGACAGGCAGCCTTGCTCCATCATGTTTGGTCAAACAGGTGGTGGGGACAGGCACAGCCCTTCCTTAAAATGGTCACCAGAAATGATGGAGCAGTCTCCAGACAGAATTACTATAGGAAACACAATAACATAAGACCCTTTTTAACAGCTAATTGACAACCATGTAAAGGTTAATGCTAAAATCAAGTCTCAGAAAATGCTAGAGGTAATTGTTGTGAACTTACAAACATTAATTACACCTCACATCATTCTCTACAGAGCATCCAATTAACAGATGAAAAATTAAGAACTTAACATCCTGATCCTGCTCATACCCAAATGGAAGGTGGCAAGTACGACAGTGTTTTAAAGCAGCTGCTAATCAAAGGAAGTAGAGATGACCAAGACTGACTTTCACCCACCAAAGTTAGATGAGACATGATAATATAAGGAATAGATTTTTGTGGGGACATAGAAAAATAATACAGTATCTTCAAGAGTTGACCATGAGTACATGCTATAGCCTGCATTGTAAATGTTCTTTAAGAAGGAGTGCATAGAGAAATTACTTTTGACTATGGAAAAATTAGAGTAATCCAAAATAAAATTGTTTGTAAACTGCCTCAGGAAAGTTATGTGATACTGAATGATTGGGTAGGGAAAAAAAAAAGTGAGATGAAACATAAAATGATACAGATGGAGAAGGAAATGATGCATTTGTAATGACAGACTTTTTTAGCTACTACCAGTCAGAAAAGAGATCTTGTCGTCACTGTAGAAGCTTCTGAAAACATCAGCTTATCATTCAGCAGTAGCCAAAAGGATAAACAGAGTCCAATTAATTATTAAGAGAGGCAGAAATAGAAAAATCTCTATGCCACTATAGAAATTCCATATATTACATCTGAAGTGTTGCATAAAATTCTAGTTAATTCCATTTCCAAGAAGATGTTGAAAAAATAGAGAAAGGTATAATGGTGATTAGAGGTAAGGAAATTCTTCTATGGATGCTGAGATTTAATCTCTTCATTTTAGAAAGCTTTTCTCTGAGCAAGAATAGGTCAGAGATTCATTAAAACAAGATTGGTGTGAAGAATGTGCATAGGAAAAGTATCCACCTTTCATCACAGCACAGAAAGAGACATAAAATTAAATAGTTTGGAAGCAAATTTAAAAGAAAGAGAAGGAAATATAACCATGTTGATCAACTGCTGAAGTCATTGGTGCAGCTTTGGAGGCCAAGAGATTAAATAGGCTCAGAAAAGTGATTAGTCAAATTAATGGAAGTTTAGCAGAAGCTGTAAACTCAATAGGAATTTGTCCTTACAGGCTACTTGGAGTGTCCAGGAATTAGAGAGAGACCATTTGGGTCTCCACAGTACTTATACACCAGTGGTCAAATCCTGTGTTCTTATTCAAGTTACTTTCCTACTGGAGCTGATAGGAATTTTGCCAAGCTATTGCCTTGAATCAAAATGGTATGTGTGGGAGGACTGTGGAGTGACACTCTGAAGATATTTAGGCATGGCAGATACTCATTATGCACTCAGAAATATTTCATAATGAAATGTTATAAATTACAGATGATGATATTGCCTTCTAAACTGTTTCAAAAATAAAGCACATCAAGAAATTTATCTATAAAGCTGCCTTTCCATTCCCTGTCCTTCAAATGGATCTGTCAAGTATTTGTTCCACATTTTGCAAGTGTCTTAAGATGACTGTTTTTTCCCCTTTTTATCTACTGTTAGACACATCTATTTAATGCAAATTCTGTGAATGAGGGAAACATCAGGCTTCCCATTTAAAAGAAAGCCATGCTCATGTTAATCAGCACATCACTCGAAAACCCATGTGGAAGGAGACATTTTTGCCTTACATTAATTCTGAAATGTGCTTGAAAGCTGGGTTTTTTCTGAACCTTATTGTTGGAGACAGTTATCTTGCTAGGAGGTGACATTGCCTGTGACATGGGCAGATAGGGAGCCTTACTGCAAGGAAAAGTTACTGTTCTGTTTTATAACAATTTAGCTACAATGGAAAAATGTGACTTTGTGTGATTTACAGGCTTCCGTGTAAAACACTCCATCACTCTATGGATGGAAGACAAGCACCCTCATGCATTTGTCCCTCAGATGCCTCAACTGGCTGAGATGGCAAACATACATACTGCATGGAAAAATGATCTGGATAAGCCGTGAATGGTTTGCTGATCCTTTCCTGCAGTACATATTTATAGCACTTAGTTTTGCATGAGTTTTAGGACAGGAAATTTAAGGACAACTTGCTGTTGCACAGCTAGCAAACATGCTATGAGACTCTGTAATGGCAAGCCAGGTTGCCTTGAGAAAAATAGTTGAAATAAAAATACACAGAACTCCCAGAAGTTAAGAAGAGTGAAGTAGTGTTTACTCTCATGAGAAAATTGTGGGTGCCAGGTGTTTGTTTTATTTAGCGAGGAAAATCTTAATAAAACCACTTGTCAGAAGCTGAAGTTATATTGATGTTTCAGTGTCTCTCAGGTGGAGAGCCTAAGACAAACACTGATTGTGAGGTCTGGCAAAACCGGGTGAAATGTGATGAGATTTGACGCTGAAGTCGCCAGAGTAGACGACACAATAGTTTCTCCTGATTTCTTAGGTGCGGTGAAAATGTACATACTGTTGCTTGGCTGCTTGCAGCAGTGTGCCAGCATCTGCTGGAAACTAATATTCCTTGCTTCTGTTATCTTGCAAAGCTAATTGAATGACTGAGATAATCAGTTGTTTGTTGCTGAAAAGACTAAATTAAAAAAAATCTAATGAAGTGAGGGAGATTTTTATTTAAACTATTAATTACATAACACAGAGAAACTGGTTTAAGCTATAAATTTTGATAATTTTAAAACTGCTTTAGCCATGCAGGCAGACAGTTATGATAACAATGGATATGAAAGAGACAAATTGTTCCACAGGTTTTCCTTCCTGTTTAAAGCTTAGCTTAGGTAGCTTTTTTGAGTAATCTGATAGACGATGCTGGTTATGTTCAATGCAATGATGCTGCAGAACTCCATTGGCAGTGAAAATACCCAAACTGGTATTTTGACAGTTCATGGCTTCACTGGGCTTCAAAGAGGCTGGGAGGATTAGACTAAAAAGTGAGAGCTTTGGTACTAAATGACCCAGTTTGCCCACAACAATGTTCTGAGTTTCATTTTGAAGAAGGAATTCAATTTCAGGATATCAGTTTTGCCCTCTAAAGCTTGTTAGAGCTTGATAATTTTTTTTCTTTTTTTTTTTCTTTTTTTTTTTTTATANTTTTTTTTTTTTTTACAAATAGCTGTAATCTGTTAGCATGAAAAAATCCATCAGGATATACTTATTTGGGATGGGAGTCTAGAGCAGGGCCAAGATGATTAAGGGAGTGGAAAATCTTCCTTATGAGGAAAGGCTGAGGGAGCTGGGTCTCTTCAGCTTGGAGAAGAGGAGACTGAGGGGTGACCTCATTAACATTTATAAATATATAAATGGTGAGTGTCAGGAGGATGGATCCAGGCTCTTCTCAGTGATGGCCAGTGATAGAACAAGGGGAAATGGTTCCAAACTGGAACATAGAAAGTTCCATCTGAATATAAGGAGGAACTTTTTCATTGTGAGGGTGACAGATCACTGAACAGGCTGCCCAGAGAGGTTGTGGAGTCTCCTTCTCTAGAGACATTCAAGACCAATCTGAACACGTTCCTTTGTGATCTATTCTAGATGATCCTGCTTGGGCAGGGAGGTTGGACTGGGTGATCTTTTGAAGTCTCTTCCCGCTGCTAATATTCTGTGATTCTGTGATTCAAGACCTCATCACAGAAACAAACACAAGTACATAGTCTGCCTCATATTTCAGCTCAAAGGGGGCATCTACAGTAGCCACTGCTGGTAGATGATGTTGGAAACGTGGTGTGTCTTTGTTTTTCACTAGTTTATGAATTAGCTTACTTGAAAATGAAGATTTGAGTTAAAGATCCTTAGTAATGAGCACAACATAAATTGCATGTATTGCTATTGCATTCTGTTTAGAAAACACCATCTACATAGGTTAGTGACGCTAGTACTGTTCTTTTTCTGAGACGCATGCTGGGACATTAGTTTAGTATAAGATAAATGTTTAAGTTGAAGGGTTTTAATCTTGCCTTAATTCTTTAAGAAATATAAACTAAAGATTACCTATTCACATTAAGGGCTGCAAGGGAAATTTACAGAAATTATGAACTAGAAATACCATCACTGAATCAGCTGCAATGTACTTATTAATGATTGCTAGTGAAGAATAATGTGTTTTACCTGCATTAACCACTAAGAAATTTCTTTAAAAAAATAGGGAAGCCTTAAAGCAGTTTGGAGGATGAAACTAAAACTGACTGCCAAGCAGTAGCGTCTTCCCTGTCTACTCTTGGCAATATAGATACTTTGATTCTGCTCTAGGATGTATTCATGAGCATTTTTGTGTATTTTAGAGGGAAAATTTGCCTTCTGTAAGGAAGTTAGATCTTCATGTCCCTATGGATGAGTAATGCAAGCCAATTAATAAGATATTTCCTTAACTACTTTGGTATTTCCTTAAATTACAGGTAAAGGTGGAATGAGAATAGAAGCCATATAATTACAGCTGATTTTATAGCAGATAAAAAAAAAGGAAACAATTTACAAAGAACAGTGAGAAAAAATATGGAATTCAGTTCTCTGTATTAGCATGAAGATACACGTTTCTGGCAGAACAGTCCATTGCATACAAAAAACTTCCATTCATACTCATGTGGTTGCAAAATCTCCATCTCTCTTGGCAATATCTTCAGGCAATATCTACCAAGAAAGGAAAAGGTTAAAAGCTGTCCAGAAACAGTTGGGATGCTGAACTTCATGTGGTATCAAAAGGACTCTGTGCTGGAAAATTTGGTAAAAAGGATCAACTGATCTATGAGAATGTTGGTTTGGTGCTGAACAACAGTCTGAAAAGTTATTATGAAGCTAGGAATTATAGGGAGAGAAATAAAGGGGAAAAGAAAAAAAAAGGTAATTCTGCTGTTGCATTAATCAATGGTCCCACATCATGGATAAAGTAAGCAGCTCTGTTTGCCTCAGCCCTGAAGAGAAACAGAAGAACAAGTTCTAGAAAAAGGCTGCAGGCATGATCAGAGAAACTAAACATTTGTCAAATGAGAAATGTCATTTAGGAAGAAACAGCAGACAAGTTTGAAGAGGACGTGGCAGAGGTCTGCAAAATAATGAGTGCCATGAAGAAGAAAGATAGGGGTCAATTGTTCCCTCTCTTTTCCAGTAGAACTGGGAGCCATCACATGAATCCAGCCAGAATCATATTCAAAGGTGAAAAAGTACAAGATTTTCAGTCAACAGGTTGCAGCCCTGCTGATGGATTTCTGGGCAAGAATGTTACCAGTTTTCTCAGGGACTCTGGATGGCAGGTGACCAAAGAGACAAACTACAAAAGGCTCAGGGAAAACCTGGTCTGAAAGAGGTGAGAAGCTGAAGGATGCTTCATCAGGGGTCTTTCACTAAATGTAAAAATTATCAGTAAAAATTATCCCAAACAACCTAGCGTAATCAGTACTTCTCTACTAGCCGACTGTGAATGTTTCTGAAGTTGCATGATGTTGCTAAAGAAAAACAAACAACACAAGCTGTTTAGATTTTCTATTATTTAGTTAATTCTGCTTTCTAGAGCAAAGGTGTCCGTAAGAGCCTCAGGGACTGACTGATGGTGTCTACCATATATATGGACTTCTGAAAATCTAATGAGTGTAATCTAATCCCTAGAATGTGTTACAACAGGGGTGCTTAATTTACTTTTCCTTTGTCCCCTAGTGCTCGCAGGGATATTTTTTCTTGGAAACTTGCTCTCATAATCATGTTTGAACGCTTTGTGTGGGGCAGTCGGATATACTGAGGGGACAATCTGTGGAAATCACTGATGTTGCCAATTATGGAAGTAATTATTGAACTGAAAATAAAGCTCTTTGGCAACTGGGGAGGAAATAAAGAAAAGTCACAATGAGACAGAACTCTGCACCACAAAGAGCTGTGTCATACATTGTAATAATTAAACACTGATACAAGTTTCCTTTCTGAAAAGTTTCTAGTGCACAGCTTTTGTTCAGCCGTGACATAATCTTGAGGATATAAAGTAGACATTATGAAAGAATAGGACCAGATTTTGTGATTTCTTCTAAATGACTGATACCATAATGAGAATAATCGCATTTCCCTTGATTACAGAAACTGTTACCTCTGTCATTCACTCCATGCATATCCTTTCTAAAATAATAGAAATAAATAAAAAAAAAAAATAGTGCATTACAATTAAATATGAATGTAGTCTGGGAGATTTGCTTCTAATTTACATCCTCTCCTTCAAAATCTACTAGGAACTGCCATTGGATCCCATTTTCATAAATAAATTGCATACTTAATAACACTAATTACTTTGGGTTACTAAGAAAACTGATTTAGGTTTGCAGCTATTGACTGTGTAACTACTCATATGTACCCAATTACACCACTTCCGAACTGCATTTTCTTTCTGAGGCTAGACCTAATAATAACTCAGGAAGATCATAAGCAAGTTCTGTTCTTAAAATAAACTCACTTTCCATCAGAATCTTTTGGGTATATCTTTTATGCATAATTACTAAATTTTTTTCTTATTATGCATTGATTAATTTCACAATGTTGACATTCATTTACCACATTTATCCAAGTACTAGACCAAGCTTTTTTTGCTGTTTTTCAAAAATCTTCTTATGACAGGTGTTTCACATTATATTTGTACCTATTTTTACATTTAGAGTCAAAGGTCCTGAGCGGCAGCAACTGTCATGGAGGAAGGGGAACTGAAGGCAATCAGGGTTTATATGAACATAGGAGCCACCTCCAAGTTTCAGCTTTCCTATGGGTGGTGGCCATGGTCTCCTTTGCCACCCACCCACTCTAAGTCAGCATTGCTTATCAGAAGCCTGGCTGTATGTCTTTCTGGGAGTTGCCTGATGAACAAAGGGTGAATTTTTCACCATTTAGGAAAGACCAGAAGAATGCCATTGCTTGGATGAATATGCTGCTTGTATTTCACAAGTCAGTTCTGCAGGGCAGCGTGGTGTTCCACAGTCTCTTCATGAACATCTCTTATATTTTCCTCTGTCTTTTTTTTTTCACCTGACCCTTGGATGCTTTGGATTTGCAATTTAACTGTCATGAAAAGAAAGACTCAGTTAATAGACTTTTGTTAGCAAAAGATCTTAAGTATTTTTCATCAAATCAGTGTGAAATTTTGTCTTTAGTAGAAGAACAATTTGGACTGCAAACACTTCCACTAAAGAATTAATCTTTTCTTATGAAGAAAAGATAAAAAGAAACAGATGCAGGCATCTGGACACTCAGAGAAAAATCTCAGCAGGATCTATAAACGATGACATTCATCTCATTGCAGAAACCTGCACACAAAATCCTATGTTAGAAATCCCAAGGTTTGGCTCAGTATCAGCAGAAACTGGATCAAAGGATATATGATGGTATCTGTAACAGTGGAAACCTTGCTAAGAGCAGCCTCTGAATGTGCCCTTCTGCCACAGACCAGAGTGCTGCTGCTCATAGCAGGAATGGGGGAAAGGAGGAGGGAGGACTGTCCCCTCCAGCTCCCTTGTGCCAGCTGCAGCCAGCTGTTGAGCTCTAGCTGCCAAAGGAGGGTTCTTTAAGCAAATCTGCTTCTTGGATAGCTGCATTTCATCTTGCCTTCAGCAATGCAATGAGAGAGGCCATGCTGGCTTTTTTCCTAGCATCTTAAATCTCTTGCAAGTTGGGAGATGAAGGCAAAAGGTTGTGCTTTGGAAGACTTCTCTGTGAAAGGGAATTTCAAGTTATTGTATTTTTTCTTCTAAAAATCTTTATTTGTATTAGAACTGTAGGTATTTCACAGAAATAACCTGAAAATTAACAGTACAGGCAGCCTGGCTCTGTTGCTGTCATTCATATTTTAACACTAAAGTGTTGAGATATATTGTGAAAATGTATCTATATTATTTTATGTGGAAAATTAGAAAAACCGTGGCAGAAGGCTGGTGATCTAAGTTTCAGGAAATTACCTTAAGAGAGACATGCATAAAAATTGGTCCCTCACATGCCTAGTAGTTGAACTCTTTAATCAGCTCTTTCATTATGAGCTGCCCAAAACCAAGTGTCTGCTTTTATTAAGTGACAGGTAGATTGAAAAATGACAAGCTGACAGGTTGACAGGAGAGTGACAAATGTGATAAAAGATTTGGATAGTCAGATCTGTTAGTCTGATGGGAAGACTGCTGTACTGGGAAAGGCTTGCCTTGGAACAGGGGTAGAAAAATTGAGAGAGAAAAGGCAGTAAGTAATTATATAGAATATGGAGCCCGTTGTGTTCGCCAGACAATGGAGGTAAGTGATTAACCCTCATTAAATGATTCCATGAAAGGTTGAGTTAATTTTTTTGTAGGCAAAAATGGGTATTTCAGGCAAGGTGCAAAACTTCCTGAGAGAGATATGACATGTTGTTAACAGAAACAAGAGGAATTACAGAAATTAAATAGGAATTCACAACATTGTTTTTAGGAACTGCAAGATTTACAGCTGTGAAAAGCCCTGTCCATCCAAATTTTGGTCATATTAAGCCTCATCATTGCAAATTTAAACTGGTTTTTCAAGGTGGTACCTAAGGTGAGAACGGTGAGGGGCGTGGAACAAAACCACTGTGCTGGTGACTTGTACTTCAGATCTGTAGAACATGCACAAAACACAGTATGGACAATAGATCCCTCCAAAGAACCCAAGAGGAGCAGTAAAATTGGATACACTCTCTTGTGGCAATTATGTATGCTATTTAGAGGGAAGGCACCTGATGGCCAAGTACGAAGGAAACTTTGATCACCTGATTCATGGTCAAAGACTGATAACTGCCTCACAGCCACCCAAATGCTATCCCACAGCCTAATTCAAAGCCCTCTGAAAGCAACGAGTCTTTTCATCCACTTGACCGGGACTTGGATCAAGCCTTTTATCTCAAAGGAAAAAGATTATACACTAATAATGCTAAAACCCAAGGAAGGCGTTTACGTGTTCATTACATACCAAAAGGATGGGCAAACACTTCTGCCCTTTACATTTCCAAATTGAAGACTGAAAGGAAAACCCAGTGGTGATCTTGAATATTTAGTGGAGAGTAAAAGCTACCTCTGACTAACGCCTTTTATGTGAGCAACCATTAGAGGCCATGGGAAACCTCAAAGATTTGCTATACATTCACAGCAGCAATATGTTATCAAGAGCTTTGTGCATCAAGAAGTGAGGTTTCCATAAAACTAAATTTTGTAGGTAAAATAAAGAAAAGCTCGGTTGCTTTTCACTTCAGATCTAACTTTGCTGCATGGTGTGCTTTCAGTGACAGCTTGTAACACAGATCAGATAATATGCTGAATGTCATGGAAATGATTCAAAATGTCAAAACAAAGCATAATTATTAAAACAAACCATAGTGAAGAAGAAAATGTAATAGAGGTACAAAATGAGCGTACCTATGAGAAGTTATTTTGGTCTGCAATCTTTTTGAGAGCAGCACCAAAATGGTAGGTAGTGCTTAGCAGGTCTGTTTCTTTTATAGCAGTGACTTCTGATTTTAGCATCACAGTGTCTGTGCATGTACTTAAACTTTAAAACGTTTTGGGAGAAACAGTTTCGGGTATTTCCTCACCTATAGTTTGGACTTCTTTTAAGTTGAACATGTTTTTCTGTGCAGGACTGGCTTCATGGCTTCAGTGGGCATGTTGCCATGGCTTTCAGTTAAGCTAACAACACATGCAGCTGGCCCAGAAGGGGAGACACATAGCTAAATGTCATGAACAATGCTGGATTCGTGGGCCATCTAGTCAAGAATTTTTCTTAGGGGATAGCAAAAAGAAGTGTTTTTCTCAGTGGTACTTACAAGAGAAAATATGACCCCCATATAATATGTCTGATATAAAAGAAATGTCATATTGTCTTCAACAATACTGTGAGAATTGCTGAGGTGAAGTAGAAGAGTTTTAGGTCAACAAATACTTCATTGCTGTTTTCATGGCTGCACAATAGAGTTGGACAAATAATTCACAATGTTTATTCTTACTGGCTGCTACTGGAATATCAGTGACAAGATCATCATTTCCTTCCAATAGATACACAGCTGTATCCATGGCTGCTACCACGCAATGTTATGTACCAGATAACGCTCACCTGTAATAGGCATGCAGTCAGTGTCCCCAGCGCTGTTAGTGTTGGGAATGGACAGGACAAGGGCCAATGGTCGCCAGTTGGGCCTCAGGAGGTTCTACATGAATATGCGAAAAACTTCACAGGGAAGGTGACAGAGCACTGGAACAGGCTGCCCGGGGGTGTTGTGGAGTCTCCTTCTCTGGAGACATTCAAGACCCACCTGGACACCTACCTACCTGTGCGACCTCCTCTAGGAAACCTGCTCTGGCAGAGGGGTCGGACTCGATGATCTCTGGGGGTCCCTTCCAACCCCTACAATTCTGTGAAATCTGTGATTCTGTGACACTGACAGCTTCTTGGAGCTACCTTTCAGTACTGTTCCTCTGGATGAGCACATGCTGTTCCTGTAGGCCTCATCTACACAAAGGCAAATGAAAAACAAAGGCAAGGACTGAGAGAATGAAGAAACACACTGTAGGAGGAGACAAGGTTCAAGACAATCTAAGGAACCTGAAGGTGCACAGGTCCATGGGACCTGATGAGAGGCATCTGTGGATCCTGAGGGAAGTGATGGATAAAGTTGTTAAGTTACTTTCCATCATATTTATGAAGTCATGGCAGTCCAGTGAGGTTCCCAGTGGCTGGAAAAGGGGAAATATAACACCCATTTTTTAATAGGGGAATAAAGGAAGAACTGGGGAACTGCAGACTGGTCAGCCTCACCTCTGTACCCAGCAAGATCATGGAGCAGAACCTCCTGGAAACTGGCACATGTAAAGTAAAGAGGTGATTGGTAGCACTCCACATGGCTTCACTAAGGTCAAATCATGCCTGATAAATTTGGTGCATTCTACAATGGGGTTACAGCACTGGTGGACAAGGGAAGAATGACAGATGTCCTCTACTCAGACTTGTGCAAAGCATTTGACACTGTCGCACACAACATCCTTGTCTCTAAATTGGATAGACATGGATTTGATGGATGGATCACTTGGTGGACAAGGAATTTGCTGGACGAGCGATCAACAGTTCAATGTCCAAGTGGAGATCAGTGATGAGTGGCATTTTTTAGAGGTCAGTATTGGGACCAGCTCTGTTCAACATCTTTGTCGGCAGCATGGAGTGCAACTGAGTGCAGCCTCAGGAGCCTTGCTGATGACACCAAGCTGTGTGGTGCAGTCAACACACTAGAGGGAAGGGATTCCATACAAAATGACCATGATGTTCTTGAGAGATGGGCCCATGTGAATCATCTGAAGTTCAACAAAGCCAAGTACAAGGTGCTCTCATGTGTTGGGGCAATCCCAAGCACAACTCCAGGCTAGTAAGAAAATGGATTTACAGCATCCCTGAGAACTTGGAGGCATTGGTGAGTGGAAAGCTCAATGTGAGCCAGCATTGCAGGCTGGCAGCCTGAAAACCAACTATATCCTGGGCTGCATCCACAGTGTGACCAGCAGGTTGAAGGAGGGGATTCTGCCCTTGTACTCTGCTCCAGTGAAACTCCACCTGGAGTACTGCGTCCAGCTCTGGGGTCCCCAGCATTAAAAGAACATGGAGCTGTTGGAGTGAGTCCAGAGGAGGGCTATGAAGATGATCAGAGAGTAATAGTTTTAAGCTGAAGGAGGGAAGATTTAGATTAGGGGGAATATTTTAGATACAGGCTGCCCAGAGAAGCTGTGGCTGCCCCCTCCCTGGCAGTATACAAGGCCAGGCTGGATGGGGCTTTGGGCAACCTGGTTTAGTGGAGGTTATCCCTGCTCATGGCAGTGGGTTGGGACTAGATTGTCTTTGAGGTCCCTTCCGACCCAAACCAGTCCATGATTTTCTGATTCTATGCTTCTATGAAAAATTGCCCTGTCTAAAGGAGTGCAAACAGTCTTAAGAAATCCAAATCCATTTAATCAGTCAAATGTGTGTGGTAATGCATACGGTGTGCTTGCTTGGACATTGGTCTAAATTCATCAGCTCAGAACAGCTAACATGGAAAAGTAGCAACCAGCAGAGCATTCACCACCATGTAGGCTGGGGTATTGGCAGGCTGGAAAAATATGAAATGAGGCCAAGGAGTGACATCTGCTGAGTTAAGATAATTTATATCAGTTGATGTAAGAGGACTGTTCTTCATATTAGTGAGATCATACTGATTTATGGCTGTTCCATCTGGCCTACATCTGCAATTATTCTATATTTTAAATATTTGGGTAGAAGAATGAACTGACCTCATCCAGGTAGATGATCTGTTTCTCATATATATGCCAGGAGACAGAGATATCAAACATTTATTTAAACTTCAAATATTACAAAATATAAGAAAAATATTCTTGAGCAGTCTGCAGCAGAATGATAATGTTCTCTGAGATCGTCATGTTCGTTGCTCCCCGGAAAATAAATAGTATCTGCTCTTCTAATATTTATTTTTCATTCTTCATCATACTTAGTCAAGCCTCTCCAAACTGGACATCAGCTATTCTAACAAAGACTGAGCCAAGGAAAGGGAGGAGAATAATACATAAACTTGGTGTAGCCTATTCCCTTGACTACCCCAAGTGATCGATTTTAGAAATTCTCTTTGCCTCTAGTGACACATCTCACTGATGGTGATGCAGACTCAAGCTTAAGCTCTATAGAGCCATGCCAAAAATTTAGTCTCAGCCCTTATTTCAAAAGCATTTTCTTCAGTTATTAGTTCACTCATTTTTCTTAGATAATGTCTTGGTCTAATTTTCTATATAACTTCCAACAAAGAAAAATAATAAGAAAAATCTCCAATGTGAGACCAGATAGTGACCATCAGAACCCCACACTGAGCCAGTGACACACTTCATGGGCCCCTCCTTGGGGCTTCCTTATTGCCTGCTCAGCCCATCCCACCAGTGCACCTGGACATGTGTCAGAGAGAGGTGAACAAACCTCTCCTCGCCATTGCCTTAGGCATGTGAGTCATGCCAGAGCCCTGGCAGGTCAGGAGACCTGCACAACAGCACCAAACTGCCTTTGTGACCAACCCCTGTGTTGGTTAAAAGCCAGAAAATGATAACATGGTCACATTAGAATGATGAGTTCTTTTTTACAGCTGGTTTATAAAACTACTGAAGACAATTATATCAATCCTGGCACAGTGAAAATCTCTTAAAAATTGACAGGTCAATGCCCTTTTTTTGGCTCGGGGATGTGTTTTACATACTAGACACTCTGGCCCCAGCAGCAGATGGCTATTGTGTTTTTTCCAAGCTACTTTTGAGGCGAATGAGATTTCTGCCAACAGGTGATGATCAGAGTAGATCAGAGGCATTTTTGGTGGAATCAGACTGTCTACCCACTTTGCCTGTTTTACCTTCTGACTCCCTTGTGAACTCTTCTCAAGTTATCTCTCACAGAGAAAAAAGGAAAAAAAAAAATAAGAAAATTAGAAGAGGGGAAAGCTTGGTTTCCTCAGTAAGGAAAACAATGTCTTTAACAGTATGTTTGTGGCTCCTAGGCAACCCACACAGACAGGACAGTCCCCAGAAATGAGAAAGGAGAAAACAAAAGTGTGAAAATATTTTAGAACAAAATTCTATTAGGACCCACACACTATAGATTAATAGAGTGGTTGTTATGAAAATCAAGACATTTTTTCATTACATTATATTTTTCTGCAAAGTGATTCTCTGTAACTAATAAAGTTAACTGTATACATAAAGATAAGCCTGTAAAGTGTGTAGGGCAGTGCTGTACCTCCCTTTACTTTGCTTATACTTCTCCCCCTTTTTCAGTTTCAAACTGCCATTTATTTCATCACTGATAAGCACTAGAAGCCAAAGTTAATCCCAAGTGTGAACCCTCTTAAATGTCTTGAAGTGGTTCATTCTGAGTAGAGACACTGTCGACATTTTCCTTCAGTACTTTATATTAGAATATGTGGTGATCATGATTTGATTTTTGAGATGATAGTTTCCCACTGAGAATTAAAGGACACTTGAGTGTTTGACATATGAATCCTATAATCAGCCTGAGAAAAGCAGGAGGTAGAGGTACATGTAATGCTTGCAAAGATCACTGCAATGTCCTATAGCCAATGGGATTTTATTCCCATTTCCCTAATTTCACTGAATCTCTAACCTTATGGAATACATGTGCACGGGATAGACCCTGTGTTTTCATGTGTCCTTTCTAGGATCTCATCTTCTCATGCTGAAGCTCATGGGTGAATGCCTACTGATTAAATAGGAATAGCGTTCTGGTCTTTAAAATGAACATAATTTTGGAAGTTGAGAGGTTTGTGAGTCTGCAATGTATTTGCTGAGAACCACTAAGTCTCTTTTTTGCCTGAAATATGTTCTATTCTTTAGCAGTAATAAAAATCTATAGACTTTATATATAAAACATGTAGGTGGTTTTTAATAATATTTTCCATCCTCTACCCTTGATTTCTGAAAAAATTTGTATTTAAATAGTAGTAAGAGAGAAACTTTTGAAAACCACAGCACAAAAATTAATTCCACCTATTCTGAAAGCCTGCCACCTTCCTCCAGTGTTCTCCTTTCTTCATTGTGGAGACCATGTTCATTATTTCCTGAAAAAAATGATTTGTCTCCCTTATTTTCCCTTTTCCTGTTGGGGTATTCTCTCTGTTTTGGGTTGTGGTTTTGGTTTTGGTTTTTGTTGTTGTTGTTGTTGTTTATTTGGGGTTTTTTTGTCAGAAAAACTTAAGCAGTAGTGTTTCCTTGTAAATTCTTTTTGAAGTTATTTGACGGGCACTTTGTAAGTCAGCATACTTTTCCTTTCCTTTGCTTTCTGCTCTACTGCCCACCTAAATTACAAAATTAAATTGAGTTTGTGAGATTAAAAATTTCTGAAGTAATTTCTGGGGAAAGAAAAAAAAAAAGCCCTGAAATATACCTGAGGATCATATTATCATATTAGATCTGTCTACTGCAAACTAACTCAAGAAAAGAAAATTTTCTAAGTGAACTTCGGAAGTATAATTCCCATTGTAGTGTAAGTTCTCCAGGGGGATTCTGGGATCATTCAGGGAGCAAGCATACTGGGATCAGTTATCAGACAACTTGTTGCTGCATGGTGAGACAGCAGGAATTATTACAGCCATAATAATATAACTCGTGCCTTATTTTAGGAAAATGAAGCCCTGAAATTTACTGAGTGAAATTAGAAAATCTCCAGTAATAACGGTTATAAAAATAGGTTAGACGATCAATTGTCCAAATTATTTAAGTGTGACTGAGCTTACTTTGAAGAAGATACATGGATTAGAAAACAAATGATCCCATCCTACATTTGGATGAGGACTGCAAATTTTTCATCATTATATGCATCATTTGTTCCCTTTTCATATAGTATTTATGACTGTTGAGGAAAGAGGAAGGCAGCTGCATTTGCTGGAAAATTTTTCTGAGAACACTGTTAGCCTGGGATCGTGCTGGAGAAGACAGCTCTGTGGAGTACAGAGACAGGGAAATTATTTCATCCCTCTTTAGGAGGCCTGGGGAGATTTCCAGAGAGGTGTTGCTTTTGGTGCAGTACCTTTATGCAGGATCTGCTCCCAGAGGAGAGCAGGTGGACTTGAACAGACTGGAACAGGACTTGCAGCAGCAAGACTCTCATGCACAATTGCCAGCCACAATGCATGGAGCTTTCCCACTTCCACAAGGCATCAGTCAGTGCATGCTAGGAGGGAGTATTACAGACCAATTGGGATCACAAGGTAGAAGCAATTTTCTGCAGTGGGTAGAAGCATCATAACGGGTGTACCTATTTTCCACATAGCTTCTTCTTATACTGATGGTGAGAATGATGAGGTAAACTGAAGAGTTGGGAACCTGCCAGTTTGTACGTGTATGCTGGAGTAGTAAGATCTGAGAGAGGTTCCCTGTGCAGAAGTGTGTAATATCTTACAACATTGTTAGCTGTAGTATCCTTAGACATGCTGGTGTGTAGAACTTTATAAAATAAAAATAAAAATCACACAAGTGGGTTTCCTTCATACTCAATCACAGTGAAATCCTGCCTCAGTGCCTCAGTTTACTACAAGAACATATGAGTGTTTGTTGTTGTCATCTTAGTTCTAAAACTTGCTATGTGGAGATTGCTTAAACAGAACCAGAAAAGACATAACATGCCAAAATTTAAGCATGAAGTAAACAAAAATTTAAAAACATGGAAAAAAACATTACTTGCAGTCATTCTTTGCTGAGCAATCATCATGTTTTGAGCATATCTAAAAGATTATTTGGCAGTGAAGACAAGCTTAGCATTCACATCTGCTGAAGCATCAGTTATGGTGGTCACACCGTCTGAATAGATACTCTAAGTGGAATCTATGCAACATCTTAAGTAAGCCTCCATCACATAGGTTGCTGCCACTACATGGAAACCAATTCCCTGTTAAGTATGAGAGTTACAGTTAAAAGAACAATCTTTCCAGTTCAGTATGGCTGGAACACGAGCCTCAGTGAGTATTATTAATTGCTGTATCCTAACAGAAACAAGCAGCTAGTCCTTAACTGATCATCTTTTTTAGATGCAGGAAGTGAAGAAGCATTTTAAACAGACCCTAGCTTATTCCATTTATTAAAACCTACATTATGTCTGTGGTGATGACCTAAAATACTCAGAAATGGAAGCATTCTTCCTTGAGTTAGCACTAGTCTCATCTATTCTATCACATTAGTTGTTCATGAAACAACAGAATAAGATTAGAGAACAAAATCCATTGTACTGTTCATATAAATTAATTGCATTCAGGAACACTGTGTTACCACCAGGAATCAATGAACTGGCTTCATTAATGGTCAGGCTCTCTGCCTTTTGTGATTCATAGCAGCTTTGCTAAAGAATAATTTTACTTATCAAACAGAGCACACAGAGAAAGACTAGCATGAAACGTGGAAAATCCATGATTTTTGAAACTGGGACTCATTCCTCATTTTTAGGGACCGTTTCACATACATGAGTGCTAGAAGTGAGATGTGGGCAGAGGTTGGAGTCCAACATGTAGGCTCACGGTCCTCACAACTCATGCTTCATTCCCTAAGCCCTGCAAGTGCCAAGACTTTCTTGGGAGTTCAGAACACTGCCCTGGTACTGCACATTCTCTCAATGTTTATTCCATGCTTATAGAAACATCAAAAGGACCATTAAGAACATCAAATCTGTTAACCTATCACTGGCAAGTCAAACACTAAACCACTTCCCTAAGCACCACATCTAAACATCTTTAAAATATCACCGGCTATGGTGACTCAACCATTTCCTTGGGCAGCCTGTTCCAATGATTAGCAACCCTCTTGGTGAAGAATTTGTTCCTAATAACCTAAAGAAAACTCCCCTGGTGCAACTTGAGGCCATTTCCTCTTATCCTATCACTTGTTACCTGGAAGAAGAGACCAACACCCTCCTGGCTACCTGGGAGAAGAGACCAATACCCTCCTGGCTACAATCTCTTTTCAAGGAGTTGTAGAGAGCCATAATATGATCTCCCCTCATCCTCCTGCAGACTAAACAACACCAGTTCCCTCAACTGATCCTCATAAGACTTGTGTTCCAGGCCCTTTACCATCTTTGTTCTTCTTCTTTGGACACACTCCAGCACCCCAATGTCTTTCTTGTAGTGAGGGGTCTAGAACTGAGCAGAGTGTTTAAGGTCACCAGTGCTGAGTAAAGAAGGACAATCAGTCCCCTAATCCTGCTGGCCACAAATTTTTTTATACAAGCTAGGATGCTGTTGGCTTTTTTGGTCACTTGGGCACACTACTGGCTCATGTTCAGCCAGCTGTCAAACAGCACACCCAGAGTCTTTTCTGCCAGGCAGTTTTCCAGCCTCTTCCCCAAGCCTTTAGCATTGCCTGGGGTTGTTTTGACCCAAGTGCAAGACCCAGTACTGAGCCTTGTCGAACATCATACAGCCTTGTCCCATCAATCCATCCTGCCCACATCTCTCTATAGAGCCTTCCTACCTTTGAGCAGATCAATACGCTTTCAAAACGGTGTTATCTGCAAACTTACAGATCCTGTCCAGATGCCCTTGTTCAGTTTTTTAATAAGGACATTAAACAGAACTGGACCCAGTACAGAGCTCAGGGAAGTACCACTTTATTATTGGCTGCCAACTGGATGTAACTCCACCACAACTCTTTGGGCCTGGCCACATAACCATTTTTTTACCCAATGAAGTATAAATTTGTCCAAGCCATAAGCAGACAAAAGGATAGTGTAGGAAACCATGTGAAAGGCTTTACTAAAGTCTGGGTAGACAACAACCACAACCTTTCCCTCATCCATTAAGCAGATGACCTTGTCATAGAAGGGGTCAGGATAGTCAAGCAGGACCTGCCTTTCATAAACCCATGCTGACCAGGCCTTGAACACCTTGTTGTCCTGTATGCTCTGTGTGATGGCACTCAAGGCCTTCCCCAGCACCAAGGTTGGGCTGGCAGGCATGTAGTTCCCTGTATTCTCATTCCAGCTTTTCTTGCAGATGCAAGTTGATGTCTGACAACCTGGTTGCTACCTGTCCTAAAGCCCTATTCAAGTTACTCTTTCAGTGCAAGTAGTTTAAAGCAATTTTGGCCAGTGTGTGTCACTTGCAGCCATTTGCATTCAAAATAACTTCTGAGAGATCCCGCTTAGGGCTCCTTTTATATATTGGCATAGTGTCTGTGGCACTAAGCTATGACTTGGGAAGTCTGTAGCCTGAGATGGTTCAGTCTCACATTGTAACTATTTTCACAGGACAACACTCCCTGCTAAAAGTGCCAGATACCTTGATGCTGAGATTGAGGCTGGCCCCCTTCCTCCTCTTCCAATCCATGAAGAACGGCTGCTTTGAATCCTTTGTCATCTAAGGGACATCCTTGATACCAAGGATTCAGGGAAGTAGGTGTCTGGCAGCAAGATACAAAGACTTCCAGGGTCATTGCATCTTTCTATCTGTGAATCAGAATGTAAGAGACTCCATGTGAGTGTGCATGGAAACGTGTGAGAAAGATAATGCAGACTTTTTAATTTCACTACTGCTAAAGCCATCCCACTTCCAGGTAGAGCAACTACAGTGAAGAAGAAAGATAAGTTCTGCTAGTTTTCAGGCTTCAGAAAACACAGACAATGGGCTGTCTCCTTTCAGACCTCACTCTGATCCAGAATTTCCAATATTTTATCTAAGAAGAAGGATATATATACTGAGTGTTTAATTTATCAAAGACTTGGGGCTAGCAGAGAGTAGATGACCAACCTATATGGCTCCTCTAGACCTGGGGCCCATTTAGGAGCACAGGGCACCAGGACTGGGGAGAGGCAGTAGAGCCAGTGCTGTCAAATCAGCTGCACCACTGGGGTGAAAACCCCAACTCTGTACCCCCTTGATTCCATTTGCTTCTGTTTTCCTTTGTAGTGGGCAGTAGCAGGATTGCTCAGATGTACTGATAGCGATGGCTGGTCCTGGGCCAGTTTGTATGGGTATGGCTGTCATATGTCTATAGCACTGATGGAACCAAGGGTATCTCCCTGGATTCACATTTGAGCTCAGTGTAGGCAGAAAAACTGATTTATAAACCTTGTAAAACTAAATGGAAGGTATTCAAACATCATATTTCATGTTTTGTTAGCATGTGAAGTCTTTAGTCAAAGAATCGTAATAGATTGTTGAAGACTGTCATGAAAATTATACCACATTAAAAGATTTATGTTGATGGGTATTTCTGGACTGTCTGATGAGGCTTACTACATTTTAGCCATAAATCAAGGAAGAAGAGGATCTTTATCTTAGTTATCAACCAAAACTCTCCAGCTCTTCAAATCTTAATTTTGTATTTTTCCAGATGAAATCCAGCCAGTTAACAATAAATATTCCTTGTTTTGTGCCTGAATGGTGCTTTTTAATTAAATACTCCATTAAGCTGAATACTAAACAAATTTTGTGGGTCAGATGATGAACCATTTGCAGACGATTACTTGCTCAAGGCTTGTTTTGAATCCCGATGAGGTTAAAGGAATTCTTTTCAATTACTTCAGTGGGTTTGGGACTAGACAGTAAAATAATTTGATTGGAGCAGATGAAAGAACTCCATGTAAGGGACTACCATCTTGCATGAGAAGGGATTTGTATGTCTCATCCAACAAATAGATAGAGCCATAATTAACACTGTAAATGTTATGGAATTAAAAATCAGCTGGCATTAATTTGACAAACTGTTTTTTAACAAAAGGAAAGGCAGTATAGCTGACTCCAGAGAACATCAGCTTATCAGTGTCTACACTGTTGTACTCAAGATCACAGGAATACTGTTGTATAACTAGGAGCCTCCCAAAGGGATTGCATTTTCTATGTATATATGTGCACATACATACATAAAATATTACCACAATCAGCAAAAGAATTTTGTAGCTTTTATCACTTTTCATACTCCTTTGTCAGATGCTCTCATCTTTTCCTTTAAGTGCAAATCCTTTTATTTATACAGAAATATGAAATCAGTGGCAGACTGTGAATTAAAATATTACTCACTCAGAGGAAAATGACCTTATAAAGATTGATGGAACAACCACCAGAAACTTAGAGAAATTTTGTTTACCATTTTCTAAATTATAGCAGCTCGAACAGATTCTGATCTTTCAGTATTTCATATTCATCTCCAACTCATTTGTAGCAGATTAAAGAAAACAAACATAAGTGAAGATAGATGCTTAATCATGTGATGTGAAGTCGTTATTCTCCTGCAATTTCCTGTCTTTTAAACGTGTGCTCGTTTATATGACTCCCTGCTGAGTAATGTAAATAACTACTTTTTAATTATTATTTACAATCATAACCATGAGAGTTTATTGTTTTTGTTAATGTTAGTGTGGAAGCACTTTAAAGCCCTATTAAAATCAGGATCTTTCTGTACCAAAATCTGTCCTCACAAGGCATAAACAATTTGTATTTCAGAGAGTTCACATTTGAAAGACCCAGTGTGGAGGTTGCAAGCATGTGGTCATCAAAATAAGAGGTAAGAAAAATAGCCTGTAATCAAGTATATGCTGGTCATTTGTAACTGGCTCTTTAAAGGCTAAAGAGCATATAACTCGGCAAGGTCTAACACAATTTATGTTATTCTAACTCCACAAATTATTTCTGGTATTAAATATGTTAGATAATGACCTATAGTTCCTTAACCAAAGAACGAGTCTGAAGCCATCTTTCTCCATGAAACCTCCTGTTCAGTACCAGCCAGACTGTAATTTATTATAGTGTTTAGAAAATAGTCCAGTATTCTTTCTTCCAGAAAATCAGGCAGGCTCATAAGCCATAAGAAATGTTTACCCAGCGAAGAAAACCCTTGAAGCATTTATAAGTCTTCATTATGGGTTAACCCCAGTGGGTAGCTAAACACCACACAGCCTCTTGCTCACTTTCCCCTCCATCAGTGGGGTGGGGGAGGAGGACAGGAAGAGTAAAAGCAAGAAAACCTGGGATTCAAGATCAAACAAACAAACAAAATTGTTTAAAAAGTGATGGATAAGTGGGAGAAAAGGGACGAAAACAAACCAAGCAAACATGAAGTCAATCACTAACTAGTCCCAAGGGTAGATGCTGCTCAGCTAGTTCCCAAGAAAATGACTAACACCACTAAAACCTCCCCTTTTCCCCTTTATTGCTGAGCTTGATATTGTATGGTATGGAATATCTCTTCAGTTATTTCATTATTTTAGTTAGTATGGGTCTCCTGCCTTGTTGTGTCCCCTCCCAATGTATTGCAAACCCCCTGATCTATTCACTTGGGAGCATAGGGAGAAACAGAGGGGTCCTTGGTACTATGGAAACACTGTTCAGCAAAAGCTAGAACATTACTGTGTTATCGGTACTGCTTTGGTCAAAAATCTAAAGCACAGCACCATATGAGCTACCAGGAAGAAAACTAACTCTATCCTAACCAGACCCGGTAAAGTCCTTTTAATTTTTCCTCCAAATCCAGTCTTAACAGTCATTGTGCTACGCAAGAAATCTAAAATACTCTTGCTTTTATACATTTTGTCTGGAACTTCCAGATATTCAGACAGTATCATACAGAAGACAGGAATACTACTTTCCTTATGATGCTTCTTTCTGGGGAAAAGTTTTTTTCTTTATTGAAGTGTCTTTTTTTAAGGGGGACTGAAGTTATTGCTCCCTTACAATAGCAGATAAATTGTACTGCCTCTTTGAACACTCTGCTGTTTTACAATTCAATATCTTACCTGTGAGATGTGAGGGGACATTGGGAGAATGGAGGATTCTTGTATCCTCCTAGAAATCAGAAAAGCCCAAGAAGCTGCTGTCTTCTGGTAGGCATGGCCTCACCTCCTTGACTGATGAACTGGAGGGCAAACCTCCCCTTAACGTGCATGACCAGGATGGGATCCTCGACAGCCAGTATAGCCCTATACTGGTCACCCCAAGATATGCAAAACTTTCAAAAGGTCAGGGAAGATTTTGCACAAAGCCATGTCACATTAGATCCCTGTTGCTAGGGAAGTTATACCAAGCTGTGCATGGAGCCTACAACTGCTGGAAATTTCTTTCAGCTCAATGTGATTCACAGGCATGAGGACTAATAAGAACATAGTGTATTATTAAAAATATCAGCTTGACAGGGCTCAGCAAGTGCCTGTAGCAAGCGTACCTCAGAAACAGGGAAAAAGCCTGACTCCATTAACTCTGCATCTGAGCCTTCTTACTTATCTGTGGAGAGAGGCAGAGAAATTACATGAGGTTGAGATTTTAATGAGAAGAAGTAGAGGACTAATGAAATGCTAATGAGATCGACATAATCCAGTGTGTCACTGCAGGCTCTCAGTTCTTTCAAACCTGGTAAACAAAATAGCAACCATTAATTTGCCTGAAGTGGATTCATGAATTCAGCAATGGAATTTAGAAAGCATGAAAAATACCCCATGTGGTCAGCAGTGACACCAAATCTTGGGGTTTTTGTAAGGTATTTGCCAAAGATGGAAGTATGGCTTGAATTTTCCACCTGCCATGGACTTGCCATGAAGATTTCAGAGTCAGCTGGTCACCACGTGCAGACATGCAGGTGACCAGGTTGTTTCCACAGGTAATTTCCACAGTCATGTAGTAAGTTTGGTGGGAAGGAGACCTAACGGAAAATTAGAGATAGTTTTTTGTGGAAAACATCCATTTGGAAAAGGGAAGTGGCCCACATGCTGATGCTGGGGAGTGTGGGACTGTGGTCATCTGCAAAACAAGGGCTTTTGCATCACGTCCAACCAGCTTATACCTCTGCATGAAGCCCTGAATACTTCATGCCTCTGGGGAGCTTTCAGGTAAGAGCTTTTCCTTTCCAGAGTGCCTTAACTGTGGGCCCAAATAAGACCAGAGACCTAAAAAAGGCAGAAGTAGGTTGGAACTACTTTTACAACTCTGTGATACAAAGACGATCGTTGCCTTACACAGGAGAGAACAAGTTTCAAGCTGTTCCGTTTTGCTTTAGATTTGTTTCTTTTTACAGGCCTCAGTAGCCTATGCTGCTCCTCAGGGATCAGTGGGACACAAGGCCATGGCTGCCACTCATCTCTCTTCCAGCAAAAGGGCTTGCATCCACAGAGGAATAATTTAAGTCAGATCTCTCCTGGTACAGAAAAAGCCGAAGGCACTATGAATACACCCAGAATTGCTCTTTTTCATTGCATCAGCTGATTCCTTTATGCATAGCTTCTAAAAACCTTATATATGAACTGAACTTTAAGTCAGGTTTCGATGTTACTGTCCATCACAGGTACATTTGCAAGTTTGGAGCCTTATTAAAGAGGACTTTTAACTAGTTCTTCTAACCCAGAAGATAATTCTTGCCCTAGCAGATATCAAGGCTACCCTGACTGACTAACTTTCATTTGGATCCTCTATTTATAGCATCAAATTGCTGATTCCAAATACTTGTTCCAGACAAATTGCTTATTTCCCACGGGGAGAAGAAAAATGCAGAGAAAGAATATAAAAGCAGTCATTCAGTGCATCTTCAGATATATTTTACCTTGAACACGTGACACCCATCTATAAGAAGGGTCGGAAGGAGGATCTGGGAAACTACAGGCCTGTCAGCCTGACCTCGGTGCTGGGGAAGATCATGGAACAGATCATCCTGAGTGCCATCATGCGGCAGGTGCAGGACAACCAGGGGATCAGGCTCAGCCAGCACGGGTTCATGAAGGGCAGGTCCTGCTTCACTAACCTAGTCTCCTTTTATGACAAGGTGACCCGTTTAGTGGATGAGGGGAAGGCTGTGGATGTTGTCTACTTGGACTTCAGCAAGGCCTTTGACACTGTCTCCCACAGCATTCTCCTGCAGAAGCTGGCTGCTCACGGCTTGGACAAGTGCACTCTGCGCTGGGTTAAAAACTGGCTGGATGGCCGAGCCCAGAGAGTGGTGGTGAATGGAGCCAAATCCAGCTGGCGAC
>VXBZ01011013.1:0-98281 GCA_013399135.1 Heliornis fulica | reverse complement strand
GTAGGTTAACGGTTGGACCAGATGATCTTGGGGGTCATTTCCAGCCTTAAAATTCTATGATTCTATGATTCTATGATTCTATGAATCTGTCTTGTTCTAAGTTTTAATTTTTGTTCTTCCAAGAAACAAATTTCTTTCCCTTTCAACACTTCTTTTCAGCTATACATACATCACAATAATTTAGCATATATTTCTCTGAACTTTGATGAATGTCTTACCTTTTACTTAAATACCCATTAACATGAAATCATCACAGTAATTTTGGTTGAATCCCCATATCACTGACATACTGTTAATGAAAACAAGATGAGCATCTGAAGCTTTCAAGGGATGATTGCTGTAGTGTTTGTATTCTTTCCTGACAAGATAGTCTTTTTAATTCTTTTATATCAGGGAAAAAAGCATCATGTGCCTCCAAACAGACTTCCACACTTCTTTATGTGCAGAGTTCCAATTCAAGTTAAATGCATGATATAAAAGAGTCAGGGATTCAGTGTTTGGGTGGAAAGTGTACTCAGGTCTCTGTCTGACATGTTAAACAGCATTACTTTATGATTTCTTCTTTTTTTTTTTTTCGTGGTGATTTTTATATTTCCATCAGACCCTTTTTATCTACCTGGCTTTTAAAGAATCTGAGACAGGTATTACCTCTTATGAAAACACAAGCAACAACATATTTTCTAAAATTCCCCTTCTGAAACAAATTTCATCTTCATTTATATGGAACCACATGCAAATTATATCCATTCTGAAATGTTCTTTTCAACAAAAATAGTCCTCCATATGCCTTTGTTAATTTAGTTACCTGCTGTATTAAAAATAAGCTTCAAGTGCCAGAATTCAGTGACTGGCAGTGCATTTGTGTTTGTAGCAAAAACTTTCAAGATCCATGGAAAATCTCAAAGGCAGACCTAAGAATGGCAAAACACCCCAGCACTCCCAAAGTCTGGCTGCCATTGTTCTCTCACACATAAAATGAGAATAGTACTGACTTGACAGAATTACAATGCAAGACTTGAATTCGTCGGTATTTGTAATATGCTTCAGGACTCCAAAGTGAATTTCACTTAAAACACTATTGCCTTAAGAGATGTTGATCTTGTCTTTTTCTAATATTATCTCAGAAGTAGAATAATGTAGTTTTAACACTGAAAGACAGTTTGTGCCTGAAGTGCTTTTTTCACTACCCTGTGCTGTGCCTGTCCCTTTCCTCATGAATTGTGTGATCTGCTTGAACATACAGGTGAGGGCTAATATCATCTGCCTTAGATGTGCATATGCAGAGGAGAGGAATTAGCGGGAAGCCATGTACTGCTGTTCCTGGCAGTGCAGTGTCTGCATGAAGGAACTCAGATGCTTTTGCTTTGAATGCAGATTGGGTCAGCTGCCAAAGTTGTCCCTTGATACCACTGCCGAGGCTTTGTTGCTGCTGCTCCCTCCCGCAGTGTAGATTCATCTCTTTCAGATATCAGTGGGGGAGGACTGCTGTCTCAGACAGAGAAAAGGTCATCCTTATCCTTATCTCTTGCCCTTACTTCGATTGCCACTGACCCTGTATTTTTTTTCCTTAAGTGTTAATGGGGACTGACTTGTGCTTTCCTGAGGGAGGGCTCTGATATTCAAAGCACAGTATGTGCTGTCCCTGTGCTTTGCCTGGTTTAGCATGGTTGATTGTGTCATGTATTTACATGGCTTTAATACTCTCCTTGCACCATTAAATTGAATGAAAGTTGCCCGAGGTTCTGTTTGCCCTCTGTACAATCTTAGTGACTCCTATCCTGTGGTTAAAACCCACTCCTCTTGTTTCCTGAACTTCTCTTTCTTCTATGTTAATTATTAGGATGTCCACTTCATACACCTACTACTATGGCCCTCAGCCTGAATACTTCTGTGTATGATGCTTACTGTAAGCATGTGAGTAGTTCTACAGAAACAAAAGCTTTACTCATAATTGTAATGCAGTATTGGGGCTGTTTCTAGCTTATGAGAATGTTTTCTTCACAGGAGTGATGATGTCACTTAACACCTAAGCTTGCTTACCTGTACCTCATACTGCATTTACTGGTAAATTGAATAGACTCCATCTTAAGGGTCCACATCACAGTAATATCATAGCAGCAGTATTAGAAATCTTATGCAAAAGAAGTAAAGTGTACAGGTCTCTAAATAGCATCACCTGCATTTCTGATATTTAGTAACAAATTAGTGAGTGTAATAAAAGAAGCACTAGGCTGAATTTCACTATGATTAAACCAGTTTAAAAACTCCAATGTGGATAACACATCCATCCCTGAAATCAATGTCTAAAATAAACCCTTTTAACATCTTTGTCTCACTTCTCACTCCAACAGTCGATGAAGGAGGGGACCCTAGTTTTTGTTAGCTACACTGATAATGGTGCAAGCTTCTCCTTGCAAGGACTTCCCAAGTTATTATAAAATTTATTCATATAGGGCATAGCAGAATTATAGTGCTAATGAGCTGGGAGAGAGACAGGTGTGATTAAAGCAAAAGGAAATAAAAGAAAGTTACTATTTGTGCTTTTGTTATTTTTCAGAAGGGCAGTGGATGTGCTGTTTATGGAGAAGGTCAATATCCAAGTTTACAAATTATTTTCCTCAAGATATTTTTTTTTCCCAATGTATAGCCTAGATAAAAATTGTGAATGTTTTTACAAAAAACTGTTATATCTTCTTATTGGATTCACTTATTGCATCAGACTTCACTCGGAAAAACGGTCAGTCAGAAAATGGAGTTCACACATCACATTGCCTAGCTTTTAAAACATGGGAAGAAAAATCCACCATTGGAGATGTAGCTCAAAGCTCACTCCCCAAAAGCTACAACAGGCTTTGATCTACCTTCATAACTTCCCAATCTGGCAATAATCTGTTACATGAATAAATGGTTTCATATAGATAAAGCCTCACAAATTAAGCTAGACCTGAGAAGTCCAGATAGCCCTGAGAATTAAAGATAGAAATTCACTGGTTGTCTAAGGACGGCAGCACTATTTGAAATGCCCTCGGCAGAGGTGCCATAACCTTCCTCAACATGCTTTCTTGCCCTGCCCCTGTCAAGCTCCTGGCTCCTAGGTTACATTAAGAGTATTTCACATCTTCCTTACTTTATGTTGGAAGACTCATCCCCAGGTAGAGCCCCTCTGCAGCCTGTGCCACAGGATTGGGGGCAGAGCACTTCAAAGCACGGTCAAAGAGACTGAATCTAATGTGGAGGCACTTGGATGTCTCCCAGGTTGAGTGCCTCTACCTGGAGAGGAGACCCATGAATACCAGCACATGCCAGCTCCACTTTCGCCTACAATGGAAAATGTGCAAGGATATACATTTGCTGAGAATTCGTAACAACTTGGTTTCTTGAAGAGCTGCAGTGGTAAATAAGAAAATCTTGGCTCTGTCCTGTGATCACCAGACTCTTCAGGCCTCAGCTAACCTTCCCTTGAGAGCCCAAAGCTCAGAAGATGTCTGCAGGGTGGTACAAACCTTTTGTTTTCCACACAGGATGGCTTTGGTGGTAAGGGAAGCATGGTGTGGCAGGTGCAGAATGGCAGGCTCCAGGGTGGTTTCTGCTGCTCTCACCAAAAGAGGGGAAGGAGATAACCTAATTTTGATTCCAAGCCCTTTGAGAGCAGTGGAGTAGTGAGGGTGGCAAGATGGAAGCAGGAACAACCCTGTGTGGTTCAGAGGTGACAGAGGTGACTAACTATCCTAGCTGAACCCAGGATACTCAAATGGCACATTTAAATTCTTTTCTTCCCTGACAATCTTTCTACTTTTAGATCTTTTAATTTCCTATAATCTTTACACAGTCACATGTGGGCAAGTAAACAGATTGTTTTAAATCAAACAGCTGTGTTAATTTATTGTACTAGTTAAATCAAATTTTGAACATGCTCCTAACTATATGCAGAGACTGGATGTACTGGTGGGTACAAACGGGTACATAGCAGACTAGCCAGCAGGTAGGTTGGTTTGCAGCCACTTGACTCCTCCAGGGTGTGTGTGCAGAGGCAGTCAGGCTGTATCTGAGCTACTTGACTCCTCCTGGGTGTGTGTGCAGGGGCAGTCGGGCTGTATCTGAGCTACACATAGCAGGGGACCTGGAGGCATCCATCCACAGGGAAGGAGGGGACAGACCCCTTCCCCAGATAGACACCACCCTGCTTAGTCCTTGCAGTACCACTGAGCAAACCATGACCATGTCCCATTTCTTGAGCTGCCTCTGGGGCTGCTGGGGCTCCCCGAGGGATTCAAGCAGTGGTGGTGGGGGTGAGGGGTGCTGTGTCTCTCAAGGCAGAGGGTTTCCAACCTCCCACACCATGGAGCTGGCAGGGCTTGGCCCTTCTACCTGTGTCCTTGGCAAGGATATGAACATTTTCTTGCCCAGAGACTTTGCTCTGAGACAGAGCTTAAAAAACACACAACAGAAGATGGACACTTCACAGGCTGGAGCTCCCAAGATCTCACAACAGTTTTGCTCAACAATCGAGTCCAGAGCAAATTAAAGGATTCAGGGAAATGAGCTAAATCCACACAGCAGGTAAAACTGGTTTTGAATTCAGGGGGTCCTTGTGGCCAAGGTCACTCCACTGTTTATATGGCAGTTATCCTATTTTCCTGACATGAGGCACAGTCTCAAAGACATTGTTTTCTTATAAATTCTTCTTTCTGCTTGGAAGGCATTTCAGGGACCCCAAACATGTTTATTAAATGAAAAACATGAGAAGTGGAATTCAATTTATCCCCCTGTGTACTGGTCTGGAAAAATTGCATATGAAATAGGCTTTGGAGGAAACCAAGTAGTCAATGTAGTCAAGATCAAGTAATATTTTTTTCTTAGTTTGGGTTTTGTTGTCATTAGATTTTGAGTTTACTCTCCTTTGCAATTCTCACATCTGAAATTGAATCTTCTAAAAACTTCCCTGAATTTCTATGTCATGAACATCTCTACAAGGAGACAAGGAACAAAATTACAGTTGCATTTCTAATTGTCTAATGGCACATGAGAGGTTTTCTGCCTGTATTTACCACTGCACCATGCCCTGATTGCCCCTGACCTGAAAATATCTTAAAAGTCCCCTTAGCCTCCCTGACAGGTAACAGTACTTTGAAAAACAAGTTCCAGGTTTTCCCTATGCCTATTCCTAGCAGGCTGAGTACTTTAAAAACAAATTAGGTTACATTAAAAATATGCATATATATGTGTGACTGTTTCTGCAAGGAACTGCCCAGGAATTATGTGTTGTGCAAGTTGTATACTGAAAATAAGCAGTGTGGATAAGTCCCTATGCTGACAAAACCCCAACAATGGGGTTGGATAGGAAGGATACTTAAAAAAAAAAAAACAAAACAAAAAAAAAAAGAGAAAAGAGAAATGAAAAACTAAACAGGTGGCTTGTTCCAGGCCTGCCAAGAACATTTTGGAGACTTGAGAACATGCACTCCCCTGCTTGGCAGTGTTGTTTCTCTCTCGTCCACTGAGTGATTTCTTCTTTCCCACAGCTTCCTTCTGTTGCCTGCAAGAAACCTGCTCTCGCTCCTTTTCTCTGTTCTCTGAAAGTGGGTCTTACCATTTGATTCTCCACCTTTCCTCGGTCTTCCTGGTTTGCAGATGCAAGGTTCAGCTAGGTGATTGCCCTCATTGTACTCCCACCTTTCCCACTCTCCCCACTCATCACCCCAAACAAGTAAGTCAACACTTCAAACATTTTACTTTATAGTTGAAAACACTGCAGTTTCCATGTGATATATTGACAATATTGGTGAATACAGATACTCAGACCAATCGTGGATGGAGGTATGGTTTTTCCTTAACTCCCCTACAGTCTTTCTTAATCACTGAAAACAAGTCCAGCATTTACATAAAAAAAATATCTTTTCTTTTTCCTTTAGTAAAAGTAGCAACAAGTCCCCTGGGCTGAAGCCGGTTCTCTGACTTTAATAAAAGCTGTGGACTGATCTTCGTTCCTCATTCACGCTTTAGAAATCCGGTTCATTCTGACTAGGAGTATCACAATGCTGTGAATTACAGCACTGACAAACAGATGCTTTCTCTTGCTCAGTTGAGGACTTCAAACTCCCTTAAATGCTTATATAATCCCAGAATTACCTCCTTAAAATCTCTACCATAGTTCATTAGTACAGAAGTAGTCCTTTCATATCTCTCACTATTTCTTAAACATAAATGAACATGCATGTGTCCGACAACATTGTGCAGTGAGTTCAGTGCATCCAGGACACATTAAATCTTCTGTGCCATTCATTTCTGTATATGAAGTGTCCATCCATTTGGGATTTGCAGATGTCTGGAGCTGGCCAAAGACAATTCTTCATCAGGGCTGCTGGACATTACAAAATTCTAGATACGTAGCCAAAGTTGACTTTTTATGTGGAAATCATTTCTGGGGTAAAAAAGAGAATATATATAGAAACCCAGATGGATGTATGTAACTTATCCAGAAATCCCAGACAAGGTGAAGGTACTTTCAGAGCAATAAAAGAGAGAACATTTAAAAAAAAAAATATAGACATCTATCTCCTACTGAAGGCCAAATTCCTTTTTGAGTCTCTCAAAACCTGACACATTTAATTTAGTCTTGGCTTTGTTACACCTCCTTTCATTCCATACATTTTGCCTAAACACATCCCCTCAGTAACTTCTTTCCTTCCCTCTTCACTGTGAAAACATGGCTAGGTATCACATTATACAAGACCCCTTAAAGCTCTCTTGCATACATCTCTTTGGATGTTCAGCACTAATCCTGTTTGGTTGACTTTTTCTTCTCACATGATTTTGTAATTTATGCTTCCCAGGGGACCAGTATGGTATTTCTTACTGACCCCCACTCAGTGTGTGACATCTGCATATGTCTTTATAGTATTGCTATATAAATACTTGATATGAGCTGTACATTGCTTAATGAAGCTACAATTGATAAGGCAATTCTTTCAAACCCAAATAAGGCCTCACTCCTGGATTATTTTTCCTAGAGGTCATTCATGCATCATAAACTGACTTTAATTCATGTTAAAAGCAGTGTGGTCAAAGGGAACATTTGTGTTCAGAATATTTGGGATGGCTGAATATACATGGACACTTTGCTACTCAGGGCGAATCTGAGTTCTGATTAATGGATATAAGTTCTCTGGTCTGAATTATTAATAAAACAATAAGTTTGCAGAGAAACTGAGAGAACATTTATGTCCTGGAATCATCAAAGGAATAACAAAACACTAGGTGTGATTTTCAGCCAGATGGTTTGCAGTTAATTTGATATACTTGTCTTGTAAATTAACAACTAATTAGGGATATAAGAACAGGTAGGAAAATATATATATAAGTAAAACATAAGCAGTATCAGGTTTAGGAAACTAGAAATTATTTCATATCATGATCCTGTCAAGACTCACACCTGAAATTAATGTTAGAAGCTGCCTATAATGCCTGCACTGAAGGGTATTTTCAGATTTATTAACAGTTTATTCTGTTGCTTATTGGTTGGTCTCTGATCAAACTTTCTTTACATTTTCATAAAACTATTCTATCTCTTTTTTGTTTATATAGTGGTACATAGACCATGAAATACGTGTTTGACCAGCATTTCCACTTGCGGGCATTATGGATCACAGAACAGTCATTTTTGAGTTCGTTACTATTCTTGCCAGGGGCAGAATTTCCTCAAATACATGGAACTATTATGAGAAATCATAGATAAATAAACAGACCAAGAGAAAAAACTGGGGCCATATTGTAAGAGAATAAATTGTTGCAGGAAAAGCTCTCTGTGGGTTGGAGAAAGTACAAGAAAAATTATTTTAGGATTAAATTTTCAATAAATGAAAAGAATGCTTGAAAGCTGGAATGACTTGCCTAATTGTATATGCGTACTGGCCAGTATGGGTAGGTCTTGCTATTGTCCAGAGTAGGCTGCTTTCTACACTACAAATAATATGGTTTGGTCTTCATTTAGTCCATTTCTTTAAATTTTTATTGTAGTAAAATTATTTGAGTCATCCGGATATTTTTATATGTTCATTAAGAATCTTGTTTCAATTTTATTTGAGAATAATTACTACTGCTTTCTAAGGGTATGAGAATGAGAAAAAAATAAAATAACTCGTGCTATGATTTGAAAAATCTTGTAGACATCTTTGCAGCTTCATCTGGGAATTTTTGTTGCTGTCCTGAGATTTTTCTTTCCAGGAATTTTCCTCTCCTGGACTGAGACAGTTTTAAATATCCATATTAATTCCAGTTAGGATTGCTGTGTGTTCCTGCTTTCATTTATTCAATATTTTCAGGGCCAAAGAATTGAGTAGCAACACCCATAGGTATTTCAAATGAACCCTGTGCATGTTCATGTTGCCACAGGGGATAGCCTGCCTCTGAATATATTCTGGAATTAAAACATATTTTAAAAGAATCTTAATTGTGTCTTAACTTTCTAAAAGTAGAATAAATCCTTAGCTACATTATGTGTAACTACATATGATCCTGGAAACCTTAGTGAATTCCTATACATTTGTTTAATAGCCAATACGCATTTGCAAGTCTTATGATCTTGATAAGTAGGTTAAGGAAGTACTGTTATTAGAAAACTGGGTCTTAGCACGGGAAATTAAAATTAAACCGCAGTGTGTTCTGCACAGGGTGAAAGGTTCATATATTAATTTTTAGATTAAAGATCACCTACAGAATCTTTCTCTTCCTACCTTTAATTATGTCAGAGCAGGTAGAACTAGGAAGATAATAATGAATGCATTTATGTGTACTTAAAATAATATAAAAGCATTTTAACTCAAAGCAAGGAACTGAAAATAAAGCAGTCTAAAATCTGTTCCTGTATTGTTGGGTTTTAGATTTCTGGTTTGGAGTTTTATTTGTTTGGGGATTTATTTCTTTATTTATTCGTTTATTTATTTATTTATTTTTATGGATTAGCTAATGAAAGCCGTTGTCATTCATTACCAGTATAATCATCACATTATAAGCAAAAAGGAATCGAGGGGTAAGTCCCATAATTAAGGTTTTTATAGTATTAAGAGGGAAAGGAAATGGACTCTGAGGAAAGTTAATCATTTTATGAAATATAAAGTTCTCTAGCTGATGAGTTGATGGAAATAATGGATTCCAAAGCAGGTTTCAAATTTATTTCAGATTAATTGAAATAATGTTGGGTGGGAGGGGTGGCGGGGAGAGGGAGAGGAGGAAGTCTGTATTATCCAAGAATACATGTAATCTGTAATTTAATGAATAATAGGTGTGTTAACCCAGACATCACTGTAGCACAATCTGACTCATTATTGTATCAAAATGAATACCCTGAAAATTCTAATTGCTATATGAAATCAAGTATTTACATTTTCAGTGGCAAAATCTTCAGAAAGAAAAACATTTCTTTCCAGATCTTTATCAAATCACACACCTGACCATGCTAAGATAGGAAACATAGTAATTGTGCCTAAATAATGCAAGTAAAACACAAAAAAATACCTAAGCTCCTTTATGGCAGTTCTCATTTTTAGGAATTACAAGCCTCCTTCTCAACCTGCGGGTGAAAACCCATGTCCTGCTACTCTGTATTCACTTGAGAAAACAGATGACACTGCTAGGAGTAGGAAGTTGCATTAATGATCCCTGAATTCACAGATTATAACATTTTAAATCTCAGTTTGAATGGTCTTACACAGTAACACAAAGGTTTGGGAAGTGAAATGCATTTTCTATGCATTACTTGTTTCTTACTAAAAAAATGTTACATATGAACAGCAATTTTCTTTCTATTTATAGTGAAAAACAGACATCAGATGAGAAACAATTTAATTTCTTCTTCGAGAAATCCCAATTGTCACATTCAGTTGTTAGTTTTAGGGAGGAAAAATGAACTTTTGATTGCAATTCTTGAGGTATAAACTAATATTTTTTATTTTCTCTAGAAGTATACAGATCCCATAGAATAAAGGAAAGAATTGTTCTTATAGATGTTAAAATCTATTTCTAAAACCTTTTCCTTGATGTCATATCTTGTCCTCAACCTGATTCTACCAGTTTGAAATGTTTCCTCACAGACCTGCCTGTCTTTGCAGTTCTATTGACTGACACAGTGATTTATCTGTCTGAAAAGCATGGTGGGTTTCACAATGGAAGACTATATTTCTTGTTCCTTGTTCTGTTGAGTGATATTGATCAGGGCATTTGGAAGCAAAATACTCTTTCATCCTTTATTTTTTTCTCCCGCCATCCCTCTTTTTTTTTTTTCCCTCTCATATACTTTCTCAGGTTTTGTCTTCGGATACATACACACAACATGGAGGTATATTTAATATGTTGTACTATACCCAAGCTACCTTGGACACCAAAGTATGGCAACATTAGCAATCTGTCTAGATTAATTAACCCATCTGAGAAGATATGTAGGTGGAGCATCACTCTGATACTGTAACCTTGATTGGACCAGAACTAGGTTGCAGAATATTTAGAGCAATAATACAGCTTTGTCCTTCAAAACTGCTGCAAAGAGATAAAAACTTCAGCATCTCAAGCAGGAAGCTGAGGCTGGAGCTCTGAGGGGAAGAAAACTTGCACAGAGAGCCCTTTGGTTTGCCTTAGCTGTTGAGTGCAGTGCCACAATTAGTTCCTGACAAGAGTTGATGAAAATTAAAAATAGCTGTCTCTGAGGGGTACTGGAAGACAAAGAGTGTGTTCAAGACACGTGGCCAGGATTATGAAAGTAAAATCTTGTAAACTACGGAGACTATCAACATGTCAGAAACCTTCACATTTTCCAGAGGTTTCCTCTGAAGGATGCTGCTCAGCATACCAAGTCGAAGTCTTTTGTGCTAGTGGTGACTGCAGTGATTGTCTTGCTCTTGAAGTCAAATGGTCCCAGGTTGCCACTTCTTTTGTGTCTACTCTGTCTCATGTTAGTCAAAGAGAAGGAAATGAACAAGCCATTTAAGGTATCTTGAATTTCTCTCATCACCATCAGTGAGTACCACTTTGTCTGGTTTCAACCTTGTAAAAAAAAGTTGTTGGTCACTGCTAATAACAACCACTACACTTTTCTTGCTATATTAGACATATTTGTCAAAACTATCTCTAATATTAGCTCCATGACTTGGAGCTACCTGGCCTAAGGAAGAAGGCAGTGTTCATGAGAAGACTTTTTTCAAAAATCACCTTCCTAAGAGATGCATTAGAACTAAACTGCACAAAATAAAAAAAAAATGTACATAAACAGTTATAACAAGGTAGGAACTCCTGTGCTTGCTGAACCTTGTACTGATGTTTCCTTTTCTGACAGTACAGTGGAATTATTCTTTTGCTTTAAGAGTGGCAGGAAGCTTGACTCACACCCTTAAAGTCTCTATATTCTCTTTGACCTATCTAAAATTTATTTAGGTGAAAGAAATAGAGTTTCTTATGCCTCATTTCATTTTGCACTGCATGCAAAATGTTCTAAGAGTCTGAATTCAGTCTGGAAATGAAAAGTTAAAAAATTCTTCCCAAAAGACAGCAATGTTCAGTGGATTTGAAATTATCTTATTCTCTGTAATGGGTGATAGGATAGAGTAGAATATAATCATATAATCATAGAATCAGAATCATAGACTCATATAGGTTCAAAAAGACTATTAAGATCATCTAGCATTGCCAAGTCAAACACTAAACCACTTCCCTAAGCACCACATCTAAATGTCTTATAAATACCTCCAGCGATGGTGACTCCACCACTTCCCTGGGCAGCCTGTTCCTATGATTGACAACACTCTGTGGAGAATTTTTTCCTAATATCCTAAAGAAACCTCCCCTGGTGCAATTTGAGGCTATTTCCTCTTGTCCTATTGCTTGTTACCTGGGAGAAGAGACAAGCACCCACCTGACTACAGACTCCTTTCAGGGAGTGGTACAGAGCCACCTGGGCACTACTGGCTCATGTTCAGCCAGCTGTCAGCCATCACCCCCAGGTCCTTTTCTGTCAGACAGCTTTCCAGCTACTCTTCCCCAAGCCTGTAGCTTTGCATGGAGGGGACACACAAGGAGACAAAATAGTCTGCAGGCTCAGATTCATGATGTTCCCATCCTTTTATGAGTTGCTACAAAGGGAACTAATTCAATTATTCTGTTTTGTTCGGTTGAACCAGAAATGGAATCATGAAAAGAAAATATTCAGGGTATGTTACACTTGTATCCAAGAACAGCTCCATAACTGGGCTAAAGGATAAAGTTATGGAAGTGCATGTTTGCTGTAACATGTTGGAAACCGAAATCTTCCTTCACATCAACAGTGTATATGGATTGCTCCAAACCAAGACTTCAAATTACTGCAAAAGAAATTATTTTATCTTTTAAAAATTAATAATTTTTTTTCAATAAGCTGTTGAAATACTTCGCAGTTATGCAGGTGATTTTGCAGAAAAGACAGGGCATTTACTAAATATGGTGGTCACTGTGGGTCTGGCTATTAAACAAACTTCCATGTGCAGTAAGGACACTATGAGTTTCAGACAAAACTGAGGTCAATTAAATGAAGTATTGCCAATTACCACTAGTGGTTAATTTGTCTTAAATTCAAATAGCTGTACCTTGCAACTGCATTGGCTGGAGCTGAACTGGTTTGTAGTGGGGATGTGTTAGCTACTGATTTACACAGCTTGTTTACAACAAAATTCTAGCAAGTACCCAGTTTGGAGCTGACCAGAACCTTAGAAATGGCATTTTGAGCAACTTGGGGATATCCATACTGACAGGGTGATCAGGCCATATCTAGAACAGACAGGCAGAGCCATGCAGGATGAACTGTTAAAGTTGTCGTACTATAGGCAAATGCAATTCCTGATTTGTTTAGTCACCTGAGGTCAGACCTGGTGTTTATTGGGAACCTCTCAGGGCATTAACACTGAGCGTTGAAACCCCATCATAGATAGTGCATAGTGAAATTTACTGGTTAAAGGTTTCCTGTAGCTCCCAGGCTTGCTATTGAAATTGGTTTGCAGTTACAGTGTAGCTATGAAATACTACCCAGAAAGTGAGTCAGCAGCACATGCATTTACAGATAGTTTTGAATCAACACAGCTAGATCACTTAGTTATTCATAGCTACAGTAGTTTAAACATTACCTAATCAGATGAAGCTCAAGATGAAGGCAAATACCCCACATTCTAAATTGATGTGTTATCAAAACTATTTAACAGGATCATGAAAAAAAGGCTTTAGAATCTTTCTTCTAAGTGTTTAAATATTTTGTCAACTGTTTCTCTTTAACTGAGGTGTAAATCTTTGTGACCCATAAATATATCCAGTCTTTTGTAGGTTTGACACAGAATAAAAAGTCGTATATAAGTGAAGAACAGGAACAAGATACCTGACATTACTGGTGGGTTAGTACTAGCCCCACTAACCGCTGTTGATCTTGAGCATCATGGGATTCTCACAGCTAATCAAGACACCAGCTCTGTCGATGTGAATGAAGCAAGTCATAGAAACTATGATCTCTGAAAGCAAATGTCTGTGCCAAATGCCTTTAACCCAGTAGCCATCTGTCCTGGCCTGTCTTTGTTAACCAATGTACAGGGGGATGGCAGGTCCCACGGACTCAGAAAGGTGGTTGTAAGGTCAAAATGTCTCTGTGGAACTTTCAGCACAGCCAAAGTCTGTGGAGGTATAACTGATGGGTGAGAAGGGCTTATAACAGGAGAGTAGACCTGATGTGTGAACTGTAAATAGGTGTTTTACAGAAGGAAAGGAGAAGTGAGGGGGGACTGCACTTTGAGGAGCAAGGGGAAAGAAAGATGAAGACACTTATAGTGGTTATAGTGAAAAGCAGGGAGGGAGGAAAAAGAAAAGGGAAGAAAAAAAATTATGGGAAAGGAAGGGACACCAAATCTAGAGAGACAGATGTTTTCATTTAACTTGATGCAATCTAAATTAAGAAAGGTGGTGTTATTTCCTATTGATTTAACCATGCTCTGTTTCCATGACCTGAAACAAAATAATTTATAGCTCAAATTTTCGAAAGTATTTTCACATACAATTTCACTTTAAATTACTATGAATCTGTTAAATAGAGAAAAAAATATCCAGGTTTTTGTGGGCTGTTGGGAATAGCTTCCCTATATCACGTGTTAGCCACATGGCTAAGCTGGATGCAGCCGAGGGAAAAAAGACAACAAAGAACTAGAGCAAAGCAGGTGAATGGATAGATTAATCTTGAGGAGGCTGCACATAGAAAACAGTTGGTGTGCTTTTTCTTAATCCAAGATGATTCCTGAACCATATCAGGATATAGAAGATTAACAAAGCTACTAGCCCACATGCTGATATAGCTCCTGCTCAGGAGTGAAATCCCTCATCAAATCATAACATTTAGAAAAGCTCCTAGAATTTATTCTGTGTCTGTAACATTTGGACACTGATTAATCAGGATAATCAAACAGGATCATCAATATCCAGTATCCAGAGAAGTATTTTCAAAAATCAAAATCACTTCGATATACAACAGATGAGCTTGTGATGCGAGCTGCAGAAGTTAGCACTAGTGAAGAGCCTAGGACAGACTCATGGGCTCCCGCAGCTATATCTGAAATACTACAGCATCAGCTAGATCTGAAATAATTCTTTAATGTATGCCTAATAAGATAACATGCATCTGAAAACATGTTTAGTTTATTATGTATAAAATGCTACAGTCATTGGACTGATGTGTAACAAATGATGGTTAGGAAACAAGTTGTTTAATTTACATGTATGTCAAGGATTTCTGGGGACACAGATGATTCCTCTGTGTGTTTCAGACAGGAATCCTCAATTCAGAGCCAACTGTTGCAGAATGATTTATCTTCAATTTTACCACCTGTATGATGTTTTGAAATTATCACTCTGTGTGTATGTATATGTGAACACACGCGTGGAAGGGACCTCTGGTCACACCCTTACTGGTTTCAGAGGCTTTCAGTGCACGTCTGTAAGAGGAATGTGAAATTCCTTCAGGAAGGTTCATCTACTCTGAAAGCTATTTGGAAGCTGCTTTGACAGGGCTCTTGACTTTTTTTAATGTGTTGCAATATTTTCCTTTTCTTCAATTTTGTTTTTTGTTTGTTTGTTTGTTTGTTTGTTTTCATATAGGTATGGAAGAAGAGAAGGTCTTACTGTGAATAAATGGAGTGTTTTCAGATCCTACTGAAAATTATGTGCTTTTTGCTTTTAAGATTCTGGGGGGGGGGTGTGCCCCAGGAACTGCAATCTACTATCCAATCTGCTCCTCACCTAAGTGACTTCTTCACAGTCTCTGGATGATGTGGGCACAGAGTTCCTGTGTTGTTTATGTCATGTATTAAGCTTCTGGGAGGGCTTAAGTAGTTTCCTCAGAAACAGCTTTCATGCATCCAGTTCTGGGACCTGACAACTAGTTGCACATTCACATGTTCAGTGCAATGAATTCAGCCTACAGTTTGTCTGTGTAACACCTCTGTAAGTTCAGGTGTGGAAGGCTACACATATCAGTCTAGGTGTAGTGAAGTATACTGGAATATGCTTGTATAGTTAAGCATGTAAAACAGAATTTTTCCTACTTTGAGAGAGACAAATGCCTCTTCTGCTCCCCTGTGCCCTTGGGAATGTATCTGTTAGTGGTTAGCAGGTTGAATCAAGGCTCTTTCTATTAGTCAAGATACTAACTGGAACTGATGGGAAAACAAGAAGACTCTCTGCATTGAATTTCAACTTTGTGTCGAAATAAACAGAAACCGAAAATTATCCACAGGCTACTACTTCTCAGTCTGAGTTTTCATGTGGAGGTTTTGGTTTCCAACTAAATTCCAAAGTCTTCTTGAGCAGCACAGACTGGATGATGCCTTGACTCAGACAATGAAAATAATCTTCGGCAGATTCATTTTCAGCAAAGTGTGATTTCTCCACGTATTTGAGATCAGTATGCATGGCATGCATACCTTGTACCTTCCCACATCCTGTCTTTAAATGCTAATTTTGAGGCACTGAGCAAAATAGCAAGTTTGGGGGTCAGATCCTCTTCATTATTGCATATTTAGGCAGTCTTACTAAAGGTTTCATTCACCTGTAAGAATAACAAACTGCTTAGGCCACACCCTACTGGATGATAAATGTTTTATGGCATGTTGATGATTTCAGTTAGATAAAATTACTATTTTAATAAAAAAAATTCAGAGAAGATCCAAACTGTGAGAGGAAGCAGATCTTTTTTGTGCTTATCCTAAAAGATGTAGAGGAGTCTTGTAACAAAATTATTTCAACATGCACAATAATTGACTGATACTGTGTACAACATAAATTTCAGTGAAAATATTGATTTCTGCATCCCTGTGTATTTCTTATGTTTCCTTGTATATGTGCCTTATATACATATATTGTTGTCTTAAACACTTAATAGGTGCTGGTCTTTAATAATTAAAGGATCCCTCAATAATTTACACATCTAAGATAGCAAAGGATTCAGACAGGGTATTTAATGTGTCCTTAGAATAGAACAGGTGAAGTTCAAACAATTGTAGCTTTAACATTTGGCACTCTTCCATGCAGAAATAATTCCTTTCTCTTCCTCCCACTCCACCCTTGTCTTACTTCTGTACGGCACTCGAAGGGTTAAGTGGCTGTTGCAATATGGGGCCCATTCTCAGAAAACTTCCAGCTAAATGCTACAAAATGAGCATACACAAAATATAAGAAACTCAACCATGGCCATAATGATGGAAAGTCTAATAATCTGTTCAGTACAGCCTAATATTTTCACTTGGGCTGTACTTGGGCATGTTCCACTTGTTATTACAGTTAACAACTTCTTCCAAATATTTGCTGAAGAGACATTAAATTACTTTCTTGTAGCGAATATTTACTAACAGTTACTGATTTGCAGTGTATGCAAGTTTACCTGCCACTAATTCTTTTTAGAAAGAGAAAAAATATTCGGCGTTCTCTTGGAGTGTAATTGGATGAGCCCTAATTTATGACTTAGGGAAAAAAAAATCTGTCTACATTATAATGCAGAAGACTAGATTGCACTCAATTATGCTGATATAAATCCACTGTAATTCCATTAGTCAATGAAGTTTTTCCAGAGTAATGCCAAAGTGACTGAAATTCAAATGCTTCCCATAATTTCTATTGTCAACTCCAAGCAAAAAGGCAAAGTCTTTTTGGTCTTTTTCTTTCTTCTCAGACAGTTTTTAAAGAGGGACACAGGCAGTGGTATGCAAAGATGAACAGTACATCTCTACAGGGATTTTTAATATATGAGGGCAAAGGTTTTGGGTTTTTTTTTCGTATAGAAGAAGGCTGGTTTCGTTAGGATGGGCCTCTATTTCAAATTTATGCTGAAACCAGTGTCAGTAACACAGGGATGTCTTCGTTACTGCTGAGCAGCGCTGACACAGAACCAAGGTCTTTGCTGCTCCTCACCCCACCCCACCAGCGAGGAGGTTGGGGGTGCACGAGGAGCTGAGAGGGGGCACAGCCAGGACAGCTGACCCCACCTGACCAAAGGGATATCCCAGAGCAGATGATACTGTGCTCAACATATAAAGCTGGGGAAGGAGAAGGAAAGAGGACATATGCAGTGATGGAACTTGTAGTCATCATGCATGCTGAAGCTCTGGAAATGTTGAACACCTGCCTGCCCACGGGAAGTGGTGAATGAATTCCTGTGGCTTTTGCTTTGCCTATTCAAATCTCTTTATCTCAACAGTTTTCTTACTTTTACTCTTCTGATTCTCTTCCCCATGCCACTGAGGGGGAGTGAGTGAGCAGCTGTGTGGGGCTTAGCTGCTGGCTGGGGCTAATCCACAACTATGTGGAAATGCTGCATTTCTGTATTTTTGACAGGGAACAGGCAAAAACTGTGCTGTACCTGTAGTCTTGCTCTGCAAGAGGGACCTGAGTGGAACTCTGCAGACAAATTCATCAGGCTGGGGATATTCCCAGTGAACACGGAGCACACTTTCAATTCCCTCTTCTGTTTCCTATATTTAAATAAGCATGATTGGCCTTTTTCCGGGTGTAATTATGCAGCATCACTACTACTGGTTCACACATGCACCTAGAGCTGTCCAGGCACAACAGGCTGATGATTTCAGGCTTTTTTCCAGATACCCATCCATTAATTAGATGTTTTTCACACTTTTCTTAACCAATCACCCAGGAGCTGTCAGATTATTTTTTCCAAATAAATTATAAGTAGTAAAAAAATAGGTGAGATTATGGCTGTGTTTCAGTTATGAAGAATAGCTCCTTCAGTGTGGCAGGAGATTTAGTCCTGAAGACCTGAAAAGTAGTTTTATACATAGAAATGCTACGCTGCCTTTATTGTGAAGAGCTAAATGACACTCTACTGACTAAGGAGAAGAACTCGAAAAATAGAGAAATATCTCCTAAGAATATTTTAAATTTAATTATCTTTTAAAAATGTATTTTATCAAAGTGTGTCTGTTTGGAAGAACGTTTCCAATCTGCAATCCATTCCAGAAAGTGTATATGTGCCCATTTTGGAAATTTCAAGAACCTCTGCAATGCCATAACTATAGCTGGAGCAAAATGTAATGTCATGCTCGAAGCTACTTAAGTCTTTCTCAGTTATACACTTTCAGGGTGGGGAGAAGGAGCCTTTAAAAAAGATTTTTACACTATATCTAAATCACATAAAATGAATGCTCAGACTAGCTGATTTCTTCATAGCAATCATGCATTACTTTATCAGGCAGTCATATGAATTTTAACTGCTATTGTTCATTTGTTCACAGTTTCCTGAGGTGAGCTCGTTAGAAGCTGGGGTTAGAAGGAAAATCATGCCAGATTGCTTTGAAAAATCTGGTCAAAACTTTCTGAAGTGCTTATTGTCATGAAAACTTGAGTGCAGTCGGTTCATTTCCTCTTCTGTTCTCTGTGTGCTGCGAAGGAAAGGAATCTCTTTGCCTTATAATCAAAACCATTGGGCCAGATGCTGTCACTGCATGATATCAAGCACAGAAGTAACATGCTTCAAATGGTGAGACTGTGTGTCAGCTCTTGAAACGGATGAATATCCACATTTGATATGGAAATAGGAGAATGATATCAGGTACCTGCCTCTTCCTATGCTATTGGCATTGATGCTCACACAGCCTGCCTCCTTCATGGAAAGGCGCATTGAGAAGTAACACTGAAGTCAATAGGAATAGGTAGGTGCTTTGGGTTGCTCATTTATTCAGGTTTTCTAGCCTGATCTTTAAAACATGCTTCATCTTCACCTTGTGAGATCTGACATTTGTTAAGACTCCTTTCCTCCCAGCTGACTTAAATTGGAAATCATTTCAATTTTGATTACACTGATATTGAGGAAAATATCCTGAGACATAAAATTCAAACTGAAACTAGGAATGGCATTAGAAATTTACTCTCTATAAAAAAATTATATCAGTTCAGTTCCATTAATGTCTATGAGACCTAATTTTCCTAATTTGTGGGGTTTTTTGTTTGTTTTGTTGTAGTTTTTTTTTTTAATAAATCCTACTTGTTTTGGTTTTGTAATGATAAAATGATATATTGCTGGGCTTCAAAGATAGGCAGCTGCGTTGGTACACAAAGTGGACGCTTTTAGATAAGAAAGTGTTGCAGAAGCGGTGATTAGGAAGTTATTTATAACATGCAGAATCAGTTTCTGACATCAGAATTTACTCCCTTTTCACTCAGCATGTTTTCTCTGTTGCTTAATGTGATTCTTGGTAGAAAACCTGTCTAGGTAGTTTACCATGTAAACTCACTCTGTAATGGGTCAGTGCTCATTCTGTTTGCTAACATGGAACACTGCTTAATTTTGCCAAAGAAGCTGTTGTCACCGATACAGAATGGCATTCACCTGACATTTACACCTCAGGAGCTCATGATTCTGCTCAAGTTGTGAAATTACCAGTCCGTATCTCAGGCAAGCCAGTGGAAAGTCTCCATTTCAAACTCATGTGTAATAAGGTCTATAAAATTCCTTTCCAAGAAGAAATCTGATAGAAAGCTCGGGGAGTTTTAAGACTTCTGACCTATTCTAAACTTGTAATTAGTGCTTCATGGCTGTATATTTGGAATATCTTATTATTTGAAATTTTAGGGGGTTGACATCTAGATGAATGTCTAACAAAACTGAAAGTAGGACTGCAAACAATTAAAAAAAAAAGCAGAAGGCAGCATTTTGCTTTGCATTTGCAAAATATTCAAGTTTTGGTTTCATTTTGATTTTCTATCTAATTTATGCTTTGCAAACAGTAAAGTGATCAATACTACAGTGTGTGCTTAAGCACAGAAGTTTCTTATTTAGGAAATAAAATGGTCTTAACTTGTTGCTGCCACAGAAACTAAAGTCATTGGCAGCTTATCTATGCGAACATCAGAAAAAGAATCTTCATCACTTTCAGTCAATATATACCAGGTCTTTACATTAGTTTTAGTCATTGTGGACAAGTGGCACAGCTGGAGCTTCACAGCAGCATTTCCTGTCTTCATGATCTGAAATGTGAAATGAGGGCAAGGTTACAGCTACACCTGCCTGTGGCAAGAAAAGAAGGGCATATGTTTCATGAAGAAGTATAATGGCTTTACTACAGGAGGAGTTGTAATTATAGATCAGTTGCTCTGATAATTTGGCTGTACTAGCACTCACAGAGTTCTACGGAGATGGAGAGGTAATCAGGTGAGAAAAGAGACAAGAATGTCCCCTCATGCTTCCTTCATCTTTATTTCCTTCAAATCCTATTAAAATTCCACTAACAAAGCAAATCAGACTTGGAGGGTGTAGATTTTATTTTCCATACAGAATTGCACCACTCCTAATCTCTTCACAGTCTCTGAGACTCTAGTGATTGATAAGCCTTCAATGAAATCAGTCAGTGATGCTTAATGGGGCATACTGCTGACCAAGTGAGCTGTGAAGTTCTCCCTAAGAGGTTTCTAGCTGTGAAGAAATTTTTGTGAACCTCAAGCTACTATCAGTTTGCAGATTAATTTCATTTGGACTGCTGTCACACCACATTAGCTCTCTGAACATTTCTGATAATAGCAGTATACAGATTTGTGCTGTAAAAATGAAAAAGGAAGATAAGGGTTTTCTGTTATTCAGTGACTCAAGTATAATCATTGCAATAATAATAATAATAATAATAATAATAATAATAATAATAATAATAATAATAATAATTCCCCCAAGTTGCCTCATTGGTAGCATTAAACCCCAAATTCATGATCTTAAAGCTTAGGTCATTCTACAGGAGCTGGTGGATGATCTGGGTGCCAGCAGCTGCTCCGATCTGAATTCAGCATGGTGATGGGAGAAGGGGAAGGGCCACTCTTCCCTGACTTCACTTATCACTATTCCTCTATGGGAAATCATTGCCTGTCAGACTTCGTGGCGGAACTGCTCGTTTTCTGTTTGTTGTGTAAACTGGACCTTAATTTGCTTCAGTCAAAACAAGCTAGTTTCAAGAGTTTGCAGAGCAGACTTTACTAACCTGGCTCTGCTTGGTGCCATTCTGCCATGAGCCTCAGGTCTGGGGCGACAGCAGTTCCTGACCCAAGAGTGGTCAGGACCAGCCAGGTGTGGCACCAAGGGTAATGGCTTGTGATACAGTATACATGTGTCTTCGTCCGTGTCTGATTATTGATGGGAGAGAACTTTTGGTATGCATGCTGCTCACAGGGTCTGAAAAGAAGAAAAAAAATATCAAAATCTTTCTAAAATGTCACTGAAATCAATAGAAACCACAGGTACAGCACATTGGGTTAGGAGGAATATGTTGGCTTTGACATAGAGTTCACCCTATTTTTTCACTTTAGCAAGACTCACACTTGTGAACATGCTCTGTTTGGCTTCCCTTGGTATGTCCGGAAACAGAGTTTTCAGTTGCGTCTCACTCTTTGCTACCCAAGATTGGCATGGAAATACATTTTCCAAATGTAGAGATGGGGAGGCAGCATCCTGGTTTCTTGGATGCTGCCTCCCCATGTTTGTGCATTTCAGAGAATCACAGGATCCTAGAATGGTTTGGGTTAGAAGACACCTCAAAGTCCATCTAGTTCCAGGTCCTTGCCACGAGCAGGGACACCCTCCACCAGACCAGGTTGCCCAAAGTCCCATCCAAACTGGCCTTGGACACTGCCAGGGAGGGGCAGCCACAGCTTCTCCGGGCAGCCTGTGCCAGGGTCTCACCACCCTCACAGGGAAGAACATCTAGTCTAAATCTACTCTCTCTTAGTTTAAATCCATTACTCCTTGTTCTGTCACTCCATGTCCTTCTAAACAGTCCCTCTCCAACTCTCTTGTATGCCCCATTAGGTACTGTAAGGCTGCAGTAAGGTCTCCCCAAAGCCTTCTCTTCTCCAGGCTGAACAAGCCCAAGTGTCTCAGCCTGTCTTCATAGGAGAGGGGCTCCAGGCCTCTGATCATCTTTGTGGCTCTTCTCTGGACTCAGACCAACAGCTTAAATATGTCTTTTCTATACTGGGGGCCCCATAGTTGAACACAACACTGGGGGCGGGGGGGAGGTGAGGGGGTGGTGGCACAAGAGTAGAGTTGGGGGGAGAATGCCTTCCCTCCATCTGCTGCTCACACTTCTTTTGATACAGCCCAAGATATGGTTGTTCCAGTCCAAGGGCAGTGATGCAAAGGAGCAATTGGAGAGATGCAGGGCAAGTGGTATTCCCTCACTAAACCTTTTTTTAAATGTCTGTTAGGTTCTTCCTCCAGCCACAATGCAAAGGAGGGTCTATTCTAGGGTAAAGCACATCTCAGTGTTATGTAGTAGTGTGCAGAAAATACTAAAATTCTATTTTTTACAACTGCCTTTAAAAAACAAGGGTCATTTCATCAGTTTCTTTACTTACCTCATGATGCCATGTCCCTGATCTCAGACTTGCTTTACTATCTTCCTTCTAATTTTACTTCACTCCTTTTCCAGACACCCCACATTAGATGTTCCAAACAAGATTTCTGCTCTGCAACAAATACAGCTGGGGAGTTCAGAGCTTCAGCTTACACTAAAGACAGCTTTTCACGCATCTATTTTTGTTTCCAAAGTCATCAGATGGAATAATTTGTGAGAATTTGCATGAAATTCCCAAGTGATTATTCTTCTCAGATCCACCTTTAACTCTGCTGATTTCACTGTGATTACTCCAGGTTTGCACATCAGGCTCAAAGTTAAGTCAATAGAATCTCACATTCAATATATAATGCCAAACATACTGAAAAATCAGATCACATCCTAGGTTCTATAGTGTGGTCATTCAGGGTTATTAAATACTCTTGACTAAAATCTATGGCCTACATCCAGAGGTATAGTATCCATCTGGTAAGTATAGCTTGACCTTCTACTTTTTGCTTTGTTTATGTAGTGAACAGCTTGCATCTTGCCAGCTCTGAGTAGCTTGAATCTTCCTCCACAGGTTAGCTGGCCTCACAAAACAGGCTCAACTTTCTAAAAAAGGGTGAGAGTTTTGGATAGTGAAGGAGATGATCAGGGAGACAGGAAAAGTAGGTTGTAGTCCCTGCTCCAGTGAAGAGGTGGATATAAAGTGATCTTCATGAGAAAAGACTGACAGCTCAGATTCATTGTGGACTGTGTACCAATACCACGTCTGCTGGTAACAAGCATACTGTACTCTGTGGTGATGCTGAACTGTCAGCAATGCGACTTGGGTGCCCTGCACTGCGGGGCCAGTGTGTGCTGCTCTGCTCAAACCCACTGGGATCCTGACTTCAGCCCTCTGTTTTTCCAGATGTAGTTGATGCAGGAAAGCATCTGAACTCACAGTGTGGGGAGTTCAGGAAGGCTCTCTGCTTGGTTTGAAAATCACGTATTTTTAAGGGGAGGAGAACAGTTTCCTAGGAAAAATATTCACAGGGTCAGGCCCCAGTTCCACAGTGAGATCAGAGCAGTGGGAGAGCAGTGGGTCAGTGAGGAGAAATAAAACACCCTCTGAAACCCTCTCTCAAAAAAACCTACCTGGTGGTGTTATGACATGATATATTTGTTTTTAATTTCAGAACTGTCATACACAATTAGGATTGATTCAAATAAAATCTAGCTATGTAGAAAAAGGATTTGAAGCTCTTCTCTGTAATGTAGATAAAAGCTTTTACCAGCAGACTACAACGCACAAGAATGCCACTGGTTCACATCACCCTGGTGCGCTCTCATTTAATCCCAGAGGCATATACTTAGCTGTGAATCTGGAAGGGAATGGAGGCCTCCAGCTCTTGGAAAAAACAGTGCTGTCTCTGCACCTCTCCTGACAACATTTTACTTGGTTAGCTAACGATGTCCTTTGCTCTGTTTGCTGTGGGCTAGGCCCTAAATGACCGTTTTAAAGGTAGATACTGCAAATTACATCCCAAATCTTTCTAGGCAACTAATTACCATGTCCTGGTTCTCAATTTTTAACATAACTACTCCCTCCTACTTTGCATGAGTCTTGAAGAAATTCAGGTCTAAGAAGCACTCAGATACCATAGTGGGGTATTGAGATATTATTAATTCTAACTTCAGAAGAGGTTATAGAATGTGTTAAATGACATTTGGTGAGCTGCATGCTAAAAGAACGAGGATAAAGCGAAATATTAAATAGCTGCCAGCTGCATGAGAACCTTGTGCTGAATGGAAGGGAGGTTAAAAAAAACCAAACCAGTATATCATAAAAGTGAACCATAATTTATAGGTATACAGTGAAATAATTGAGGTTGTACAGGCTTCTCCGAAGTGTCAATGCTTGATTTTTTAAATTCTGCATTTTATTCTAGTGTATACCTATAGTGTGTTTTTCTTTGAAAAGAAAGTCGTGTATTTCCCCTAGTGAGAGTGTCCTCACCTAGTCCTAAGATAACTTTCTTATGTAAAAGTAAACATGAAGGGTGTTGGGTTGAAGGAACGGGCTGATTACTTTTAACTTCTCTTCATGTGCTGCCTTTGTCCAGGGCAGACCTGCACAGACAGGTAGGTGCCTGGTGTAGCTCTGTGGTTTATGCTATGCTCACCTGGATCACCAGGCTCCTGTGCTCCCTAGTCCAAATACCAGTCCATTATTTCTTGGACGTGCACCCTGCAACCTGGGGGTGCCCACAGATTCTCATGGGGTGGCTTCCTCACTGCCCCCCATACAGGAGTGTGCATAGCCCAGCTGTATTTGGAGGCTGCATGATGCTCTCCTCTCTGCATGACTGCCACCAGCAGCTGGATGGAGCAGGTCAGAGCAGCTTCTGGTGTTGCTCATTTACCCACAGACACAGAGCAGGCAGAAATGTGTTACACATGTCTGTTCATCTGCATCCTGCCTACCTTTCTTACAGTTTAGATGGATGAGCACCTGTCTCAAGCAAGTCCCAAATTCACCCATCATTCCTAACAAAAGAACAACATACATGCCAGGCATTTATATATTTATACACACACATATATGCCAGGCTATTTATATATTTATACACACACACACACGCACATACACATATATATAGGTATACACCCATCTCTTCCCAAACTACTGCTGCTTGCTCACCTTCTTTTTCTCTTTTGTGAACATATATTGTTTTTTTTCGGGACGACATTTTTCTGAATATAGATTTGACCTCAGCTTGAATAGTTCACAGCAAGCAAGTGGGTGTATTCTGATAGCTCTCTTCTTGCTCCCTGAAGGACTCTCACTTCTGTTACTCCTCCCTCTGACCCACACATGGCAGTCTCAGTGTAAGAACCATGCAAAACTCACTGACATGAGTCTGGGCAGACTTCATGATGCAAAGCAAGTTCTTTCCACAATTACATAATCTGCTCAAATTCTTTTGCATTAAAAGTTTTACCATTTTGCATCACCACAACCAGGCTTTGGCCTTTGTTAACTTTAATTAACATTTTGAAGAGATCAACATGGTTCCCTTTTGAGGTTGTCATGCTGATGTAGGAGAACTTAAAAGATGACTTCTGTTGCAATAGGCAGCCCTAGGAACATTGCTGGCTTACTGCCCTGGGAAACTGATGGAAAAGAGAAAGTCTTTTAGAGCAAAAGAAGAAGAGGGGACAAATAGTTTTCTATGTCCTTCCTGCACGCACATTGACCTGTTTGCCACTGAAAGGCAGAAGCTTGGAAGCATGTAATTAACTTTGCCTTTCTATGAATTTAATTTTCAGGCTGTGACAGCAAACTGGAAAATGGTGATAATCTGGTATCTGTAGCAGATACTTCGAAGTGTCTCTTCCTCTGCTTGAAACACACTGGAATAAAGTTTCCAGGAGCCACATCAAGATAAGAAGTCTGTGCAGCATAGTCAGTGTGCTGATAGAGTGCTGCCAACCCCTCTCTGCTCTAGAAGAATTAATGAAAAAGGGTCACTTAAACTGGACAAAAAAAATGGAGAATCAAAAGACTACCGTAGTTTGTGAAGTGTCCCACACTGGTTTAAGATCTTTTATAACACTGGCCCCAGACCTGTGCTTTAGATCAAACCTTTCAAACCATTTATGCTTGGATTGCATGCAGACCTTGAAACAGTATCCAGAGCACAATGGCTATGCGGTTCCTGTATTTGGCAAACGTAGCTCAGCTTCCTCGTGTGGTAAAGTCCACAGTTTGTGAAATGTCTGGTTTAACAAGCTGTTTCCCATAGCCTCAGGCAGAACTGAAATAATGGGAAGTTCAGTTTCGGATTTGTAGCAGATGTACTGAAATTATGCTTTAAATTGAAGGAAACGTAATAATGAAACATGCACAGCTCCAACCCACTCTTGATAAACCAGCCTTATACTTTTTAAGTATTAGCTGGCTTTTTAGCACCTAACATTTTGTATTCTGAGCATGGAGATGAGGAGCTTATTTCATACCTTACCAAGTATGCCATTTCCTCTGTTGGTAAGCCGAGAAGGCCAAGAGCAGAAGTAGCCTTAAAACATCAGTGCATAAAAATCAGACAAAAATAAAAACTTAAACTTTATCATATCGAGAATAATCTTTTGGCATTAAAAAGCTGTATTAACCACAGGAGATACAAGCCAGATTGATATATATATATATATATAACTTCTGTAACTTTGTAAAATAGCACCTCATCGTCCTGGTACCACCCAATACTTCTAATTTCAGAAGTTTTCTCTTGCTGCCTTTATTTAGCCTTTCAAGGCTTGAACAGGATGCAAATATTTTTGGTTGTGAGACGAAGCTGAAATTATTTCTCTGTTCTTTTTTCAGGACAGTGGCAAGTAGCATCCTTCAAGATCAACTCAGTTAAAAGAAGCTTTGGGTTTGATTTTTAATGTAAAAATGCTGCAGCAGAAGCTATAGGTTAGGAGGTAATGGTTTTCATTACAGTTTCTTCTTGAATTAGCAGAGAGTTAATAAAGCTTTAAACAGGCGTATCTAATGATCTTTAACAACAGGTGGTAACACTCACCCAGTTTACCCGATACTAGCTGTAAATGAGGGTCCCTCAGGAGAGCCAGCCACAGAATGGCTCACTTCTTTTAATAATACCAGCCTCCGTTTCTATGGAAACAGCACATCATGTTTGCTGCTTGCAAGACATGTGTTTAGCCCCTTTTAAAATAAACTGTGTTCTCTTTACATTGTTTTTAAAACTGAAAGAAGCACTTTACTTCCAATACATTGTTATTAATCCTTCTCTCTCCCTTCTAAGTAAAGTGATGGATGTTTAGCCTGTGATTGGTAATTATTGAGAGAATTAATGGCATTTTTGTAGGTTACAGTTTCTAAGAAGGATGGATATCTCACTGCTTTATGGCAGGGCACTGGAAATTTTGGGATTGTGGCAAAATGCCACCTGTTAAAAATGGCAACCACTTAGCCTCATTAAGCACACATCTTCCTGCATGTTTTTCCCTGGGTCATCATTTGGTTATTTGGATTACCACACTTTTAAAGTGCTTGCTTTTCATATTGCTAGGTACTTAAAGCTGCTAAAATGCCATCTGTTAAATACCTAACACATCATATGCATGTGCAGGTACTCACCTGTGCTTGTACCAGCCCATTGGTTTTTCTGGCCTAGTTACTGCTGAAATTAATGGGGTTTCCCTCCCAAATTGCCGAGATGAAACAGCACCAGGTAATTATATCACAAATAAATCACATGTCATTAATGGGTGTTTAGATGACACTGAAACAATTTTATAATCTGATGAGTTTACCATGGGAGCTGTTTTTACAGCTTCCCATATCTTGAGCAGTGAAAATAGAACGGACTGTTTCAAGCTGTGATGGAATGAAGATTTACAGAGCTTGGACAGTCAAAAGGATGGCATTATAGGGTTGTCAGAGTAACAGGACTTCGCAATCTGCACTATTTACGTTTAAAGGGAGAAGTCAGCTGGAGACAGACATCTGAGGCATGTTGGATTGATTTACAGCTTAAAAGCAGATTGTGTTTGGGGAGAGAAGAATGGAATTCTGGCTTGCATCTGTCTTTCAGATAATTTAACAGAAAGATATTTTCTTGAAAAAATGTTATTAATGCAGCCGTGCTTCAGCAGCAGCACTTTCAAACACCTAGTGAAGCATAGCCCCACCTTTGTAGTAGGTCATTAAGAGAGAAAGTTGGTGTCATGACTGAAAGCAAAGCCAACCAGTCTAATCCAGTTAAAATTTCAAAAATAAAGAGTACTATAAGTTTACTCAAAGTTTAAAGAAAGATATATCAAGCATATTTCATACACTACTTCATATGATGTTTGAATACCACTTTTTGAAGTATGGAAGAGATTTGATCCTATGTTTCTATCTCAGAAAACCAACCTCTTTGACTGGGTCATTCTTCGATGTTCATAGCTAAGTATACAACAATAATTTGTACATTAAACTTAAAAAGCAGCATTGTGGTGAATGTGGGTTGGGATGAGAGAAAGAAATCTCAGATGCTGCAGAGCATTGCCAAGATTAAATGAAGGATCTATTAGATCTATAGATTAACTCTCTTGATTCACAATACAAGCATGACCAATAGAAAACTAAATGTGTCCGTCTTTCTCTTGCAGAAAATACAAGTTTTACAGTGCTAGGAAGCTTTTGATACTTGTTTCTCTAGTACTTCTGAGTTATTCTCTGTAATTCACTACTGCAATGGCATTCCTTGCCTGATAGTTAAATAGTACTGCTCCTCAGCCAATTTGTGAAGATCTGCAATTTCCAGTCTGCTCCTATTGTGCTAAATTGTACTTTCTCTCTTATTACTGTAGCATTTTCAGTTCTCTATTGATCAATATGATGCACTGTCATTTAAAAGAGAATATTTTCGCTGGAGTTGAAAAGGTTTTGTACAAGACACACAGTAATTTTCTTTTGAGGTGAGATGTCTTTTCCTCTGCCTTGTTCTATGCTATTTCTCTGGGTCTTGTTACAAAGAGTATTTTTAATATGAGCTTTTAAAGATACACAAGATGTGCCTTTATTATAGGCAAAACTGTTGCATAACTGGGGAGAGGTATCACAAACTTGGGGGTTTTTTTTTGTCAACTCTTCAGAGCCAGTTTAACCCTCAGTTCCACGTAATTCAAGCTACCTTAAGAAGCAATGCCTCCCATGCCCATCCCCACGCTTCCGGTGCTAGTGTCCAGTGAGTTGACAGTTCCCAAGCTGCCAGGGAGCACTCTAAATTCCTGTCTTTCCCATATCATAGCATCATAAAGTGATTTGATCCTCTTGACATCTTCTTATAATGACAGGACTGGATGCAGAAGGAGAATGTACAGATTAAAAAAATGTTTTTCTTTCATCTGTAATAGCCAGACTAAAATACTTGGACTGATTTTTTCCAGCTGTTGAAAAAAAAGTAAGCCTCTGAATGAACTGTTTTCAATAAGCAGAGGAAGAAATATGGCTTGCAAATGTCATGGAGAATTAGTCTAGGCTGTAATTGCTAAATTTGGTTTCAGAAGTCATCGCTTTTAAGGCCAGAAGGCACTATGATTATGTCAGTCTCCTGTTTAAGGTAAACCAGGAAGATTCATGCTAAAACTTATCAGATCTGTCTATTTGACTTCTTCAATCTCTCTTACATGATAAACATCAATATTACTTGTTCAGACTCAAGTACCAACTACAACAGTGCAAGAATTCCTTTCCATATTAAAATTTCTCTTTGTTTTCTTAAATGTGTATAAATTATTTGACATGATATGACAATTTTTGATTACACTTAGAAATGTATTTTTTCTACTACCTTTGCATCAGTAATTGTAATAATATCTCTTTCTCCTATGTTTAGGCTGTGGCATAGCTGAGAAACTTCATGAGAAGTTACAAACTGGATCCCTCAGTGACTACAGTTCCAATACTTAGTTTAGCAAGGAAAAGGAAGACATTTCTGAACCCATGTTCACCAAATAAGATGAGGAAAAAGGGTTTTTTGCAGCAATAAAAGTTGAATAGTGTTCTCATACTTCTCCTATTTGGTGACCATCTGATAAAACATTTAAACACAAAAGTATGATCTGGTTAAAATTAAGTTAAAATATAGTCTGGTGATTTCAGCCACAATATTTCTTCCAGTTCTATAATCTTTCAGATTATGATTATTTTTCACAATCCTGAAGACCTTTCAACCTTGCAACATGGCTGGTCTATTTGGTCCTCACTTGGTTATTTAGACTGGCCTACAGAAAAATGCTTCACAATCCCTAGTAGTCTTCTCCTATGTCTAAGGCAACTTAGAATAAAAGCCCCTGAACCTCATTTGAACCATCAAATGCAGCTCAGCAGCATTAATTTCTTAATATTTTATTCAAAATTAATGTTTCCCATAACTGTACATTTTTGTCTGTGAAATAGTACTGAAGAAGTGAGAGTAAATTCAGTATTTCTTTGCTGACCACTACGAATCCCAGGCAAATGCAGATACATGCACGCATGTGCCTGCATGTGGATAGGCAGGCAGGAAAACTGGGACGGGCTTCCAGATAGGCAGATTGAAAACCTAGAATGATGACAATACATAACTGGAGGTAGGTGCACAGGGAGACTTAAAGTTTTTTAATATAGAAATCCAACCTCTGAGATTTTACCTGTGAATCAAAGTCTGGATCTAAATTCGCAGGTTAAATTTGTAGTAAATATTTGTTCAAGACTCACAGATTCACAGAATTAGTAGGGGCTGGAAGGGACCTCAAGATATCATCGAGTCCAACCCCCTTGCCAATATTCTTTCTTATATTTTATTTTCTCATATTTGTTTTCTGATTTGCTTAGTTCTTTCTAGTTTATCTCCTCCTGGTTTCATGATGGCGTGATTTGAAATATGTGTTGTTTCTCTGCTAACCTGTGCCAACACTGGTAGAAGTACCATGTCTCTAGAGTCACTCCTGGCTGAACAGCTTCTTCCTGAGAAACTGAGGCAAACCATTCAGGTTTTCTTTCAAGCCTTGTCACCAATATTAGCAACCAGACCCAATTTGCTTTCCTATTATTATTCCTTACCAATGTTCATCAGCATAATTGTATCAATCTCTACTTCTTGGCTTATGCAAAAAGAATAAGGGAAAATAAGAAGGAATTTTTATTGTCTCCTATATGTGACAGACTGTCAGAGATGACAGTTTGCAGTAAGGGATTGACACTACGCTTGTTACATGATTGCTAGGATAAATTTTCAGGATCTCTGCTTGTAAGGATAGGATGGCAATTAGTACACTTATATACTTTTAATAGACAATGGTAAGGCCCAGAGATGAGCATGGACCTGGCTCTGCACCTCCAAGGTACAGACAATATTGCTCTTTGGAGTTGGCTCTGCTGCTCCTTTTTCCATCCCAAAAGAACATCAGTAAATGCTGCTTTTACAGGAGTGATTTCAACCTTGTAGCTTTCTCTAAATGCATAATTTCAAAATGTTAGATTTATTTCAGAGTAGATTTCCTGTGGGAATACAAAGCTGGAACAGAACTCCTGATTCATTGAGGCCAGTCCTCTACTTTGTCTGCAGCCTCAGGCAATCACATCACACACTCTTCTAATAACTGTTTAAGTGCCGTCTTAAAGCTAGATGCACTTAGATATTTTGTGCTTTAGGAGACTCTCCCAAAATGGTTCCTGAGCTATAAATTCTTAGTATAACAACAACAACAACAACAACAACAACAACAACAACAACAACAACAACAAAACCCCAAAACATTTGGAACTGGATATATGTTTTCATGACCTTACTTTATGGGCTCCCTGACTTAAAATCAGCTGTGTGTCCATCTGCGGTTCCATCATTCCCATTCCCCTTATTCACAGCCTTTGGTCTGGCATCCCAATTTTTCCTCTGTCCTGTAAGCTCTCTCTCTGTTCTTGAATATTCTTTTTTGAGATGGCTTACAGATTTTATTTAAATATGCGACGAAAGTTCCAGATAGGTTGTGGTTGGATCTTTAACTACAAATATTTACTTTCAAACACTCGAGCACTTCGTGCTCCTTCACCTACTCTGGATATACTACCATTGGCTTTGCCTCTATTACACTCTCACAGTTGCTTCCAGGGTCTGTAATTCAGAAGAGTTAAAAGTGTTTGAGCTCATGAGGGCATGAAGCTTGAAAGCTGTAAGTGTGAGGTGGAATAAAAATGCCTGAGATAAGTACTGAGATAAGATTCTAAGTACACAGCAATCTATCAAAAAAAAAAAAAAAAAAAGAGGGATCCAGAAGATTTGGCCAGACTTGATTTCTCTGTATCCTCATGACTCTGGTTTTATGCCAGGGAGGAGATTTGCTCCAGGGAAGGGAATCAGGAGGTTTGGCAAGTGGTCTCACATAAGGACAGCACACAGGTGCTAACAAAAGCAGAAATACTCTGGCAGAGGGGAGGGCAGCTGATGAGGAAGTAGCTGAAAAATGGTAAAGCATATAAATTCAAAATATGTCAAATTGCAATCTAAAACAACTTATGAAATGCAGGCACTGTCAGTCCCACAGTGTCTGTGTGGTCTGGCACTGCAGAGGTCTGGGGTCAGCTGTTTACCACCTCCTCCTGCAGCCTCTCTCTGTTAACCACAGCAGCAGCTTCTGTGCCTGGCATAAACTTGGAGCTATGGGAGACAATTCTGTAACTAAAAAAAAGATGGAAAATAGGTTTTGCCTTCAACTAAACTGTGAAAGAATTGAACTGTGTAGTAGACAAATGAATACTAGGGAGGCTGTGCCTTTTTGCACACTTAATAGCCTAGCAATCTGTGGGGGTCATGTTTTCTATCAGCTAAAGGAAATTGTACACATTTAATACACGCTATGTAGCTGAAGGCATACTTACAATAGATGATCCTTCACAAAGTGTCTATGAATTCTTTAAATGTTCAATTATTTTGTGTGTTTATGGTAATTGGGCGTCTCAGGCTCTGTACCATGAGATGAAATACACTTCAGTGCATGATTCAGTTTCTTAGAGCATGTTGCTCTAATATTTAAACATGGGGAAAGGAGCTGCTGATTACTTTTTAGTCACTAGCTTTAATTTCTTCGTTTTGTAGATTTAATCAGATCTCATTTATTTAAATACTTTAAATTACCTTGCAATTTTAGACATGCAGATGGTTCTGTTGGTTGGTGTTTAATACAGTGAACTAACTTGCTTTTTCATGCTACAGCTTTTGTGATGCTTTATATCATGGCCAGTAAAGTAGACATCATTTTCTTTCGGTACTTTTCATTTTAAAGAGCTGTGAAGTCTTATCACAAGTAATAGTAATGTGGCTTTTTGTATCATCTCCTTCATTTTACAATGGCAAAATGATATGAAATCTCTTGACACCACCCCAAGTTATGACTTTTCCAATACATGCACATGTGAATTATTTTGTGTATAGAAAAATTTTCATTATGCACTGCATGAGATCTGCTTAAATCAGGGGGACAAAATGGTACTTTTGTTTTTCATGCTAGTGAATGTTTCATTCTTCCAAGAGTTTTTAGCCTTATAAGTTTTCTTCACATTTTTAAGAGGCAGGGTGACAACCCAGTATTGGTGAGTTCTGGCCTCAGAACCCTGGTTTTAAGTCACTGGAACAAAGTGGTAGCACCACCTGGCAGCCTGGGTTCCTGTGGAGGGCCCACTTTTGGCTCAGTGACAGTAGGGTGGTAGCAGCAGGAACAGCAGCAGGAACAATTGCCTGCTCACAGCCAGTGGGGATGATTAGGCTGGCCTGAACTAAGAGACTTTCATTAAATGATTGTGTTTGTACTAAATATGTTGTCCATTGATTACAAATGCCAGTCACTTGACAAAATGACTGGAATTACAGCACTGAATGACAGCATTAGACTATTTGACCATTCCATGCTGCAATTACATGACACCAAAGCATTTTCAGCACTACATGTAATGACTACCGTGTTGTTGTTGTGTTTCTGTTTACTGGGAAATATGAGGGAGACCACACCCCCCAAATTTCTGATGCAGAAGATATGGTAAAGTACAATTGACACAGTGAACCTGGAAGAATGTGGTTTCCCCCATTGCAGTGGCTAACAGAGGCACCAGAGACCTGCTTCATAGCAGGCACCACTGCAGACAGAGGTGAGCTCACCCTGCTATGAGACAATTTACTTCTCCAACAAACGCACTGAGGAACATTCAACTTGTCTTGCCAATATCTTGTTGCTGTTCCCAGATATTCTGGCAGTGGAAGCTCTGAAAAAATGTCATTGAAACAGCCTGAGAAAATATGAAATAAGCAGATGCAAATGTTTCAAAGCAAAGCAGAAGTGTAAAAGTCAATACCTTAATCAAGAAAATAAACTTCACTTTATGAAGCAGCATTTATTGCTTTCAGTTTAGAAGTAAATATAAAAATCCCTTATTTTGTCTACAGGTATAACAGAAAATTAATTTTTACATATACTTTTGAGCTAGAAATTGTCAGGAAATAGGTTTTACAAAACAATGCCTAGCTGTTTTTTCCTACTTCTTTTGCAGATTAACTGATACTTTCAATCTTTTCGTTAAAGGACCAGTTGCTGGGTGTGACCTGTAAAGCATAACCTCAGAAAGAAAAAGTGAGCACAGTGAGATTCAGGGCGCAAAGTAAATCCCAAAACTCAAAGTTGTGGATTTATTACTGAGTACATACCGGGGAGCAGGCAGAACCCCGTAAGTAGGAAATCACTTTCTATGTGCAGTCGTAAGTCTTAAAAGTATTATTTTTGTCAGCAGGAAAAATTAAATTATGACTCATTTTAACTTTGTTCATTTGTACATCTCGTAGTTTCTTTGCTTAGCTTTTTTCCTCCCCTACGTATAATCTCTTCAAAGGGTTAGAGTGTTGTCCCTACTTTTTTTTTCCTCGAAATGCCACACAAATATGTGAAATGTTTAGAGGAAGGATGAAAGCTTTGTTCTTAGTATAGTCCATTGTTAGCTGGTCTGCTAGTGACAGGTATTGACAGGATTTCCAGTAAAAAGTCAGAAGATGCAGGAACAGAAGATAAATTGGGAAAACTGGGGATTAGTGTAAGGATGTACAGCTTTACAGGTGCTGTGTAGTTCCTGCCCCTCCTGCTCCCCCCTCCTCCCCCCCCACCTACCCATCCTCATCCCAGTGTGATATAGGAAAGGCTGCTGAGTTAAAAGGGAGATTAGGAGCAAGATGTTACATCTTCCAGATTAATTCATTCTGCCTGAAGCTGGAAGTCTAAAGGAGGCAGACGGAAAAAGGTGATGATGAATTTTCTCAAGGGCTGGATTTGACTCACAGACTGTGGGCTGCGTGCTCCTCATCTCGGTGTGCTGATTTAATTTCACCACAGGCCGCTGAAGGTTGGATCAGTTTCAGCTCATAGGAAAGGGACCAAAATGGATATTTATAAAGTCAAAAGCATTAGTGTTTTTTTGCATGAGTCACCTGCTGTATAGTTATGCTTAGTGGAGATGGTGAGGAGGAAGTGGTTTCAGGAGCACCTCCTCACCAGTGCAGAGAGTGGCTTCAAGCCAAACCAGACACATCCCTTGTGGTCCGTTTATGGCTGTATTTTCAGTGCCTACTCTGAGGTCATATGGACTATGTCTGCCTCCAAATCTTTCTCTGCAATTGTTTGTCATTCAACATATTTACGTTTTCTAAGTTCATTCACCAGGATTTTCCAGGATTTTCATGATATCATAGAATAATTTATGTTGGAAGGAATGTTTGCAGGTATATCATGTTTTACTCTCCTTAAGAAAAAAAGATGTAGAGTGACATTTTCAAATAGCATGGGAATAATTTGACTGGGTTTTTTCCCTTCCTCTCTACACAGCAAGAGATTTAATCAGAACAAACTATTTTTTAAACATTGTACTTGGAGGTCAAAAAATCAGATCACACATTTTTTAGGACCATCCTAGTCATTCCTGAAACAACTAGGCAAAATAAATGTTGGCATCAGTTACACCATATTCACTTAGCTGCATTTGGAATGAGAATCTAGCTTTCACACCAACATATTTTTTTTAAATTGGCTAAAAAGGGAGTGGAATTATACTTGGTGGTGGTCTATACAGTACCACAGACTAGAAATAGCTAGTCTTTTAAAAGTCGTTCTTTGCCCTGCTGCTTAATGCTGTGAAATCTGCCACAGAGATAGGGTAAATAATTTGATATGCACTATTTAAACTTCAGAACTCAAACTAGTAGCTTTAGTGCAAAGCTTTGTAAAAGCTACAGTGTTCTTCTGAAGGTGTTGCCCTCAGAACTCTAGCCCTCAAAACACACACACCACCTACTGCTGTAGAGGAGCAAGAAGGAGATTTGTCCTCAAAGAGATGCTCCAGCATCCTCCTGGCTAGTGTGTTCACCAGTTAACTGGCTGAGAGAAGATCTGTGTGATGTCTGCTGAAAGCTGAAGGTGCATACATGATCATGGGTTTTCAGAACAAATGAACTACCAATAGGGTTGTGACACAGGCACAAGGTTTGTGAAGACTGCAAATGATGATGATGATGATGATGATGATGATGATGATGATGATGATGATGATGATGATGATGATGATGATGATGATGAAGAAGAATACATGTGAATTATACCACCACTGGTACAATGGATGCTGACACTTCTCCTCATAAGCAAGGGTGATGTGAGAAAGACCTTTTCTATTTGACTGTTTGCATAAAAACTGCTCAGATCAACTTTTAGTGTGATTTTTCTAAAAAAGCCTGTGGGACAAAGTGGTTGCAGTGTGACACTTGAAAATACAATTTCAACACAATACCCAACCCACTTTAGATGCGGCTGTTGCTCAAGTGAGAAAAAAAGTGTCACGAGCCAGCTGGACACATCTTTTACCCATCTGTTCCATATTTATTTATTTTTCCAACATTTTATTTATTGTTTAATGTTTATATTTCTCCTACTTGATACTCAGTGGAGAACTACTAAAAGCCATCAATGCCTCCTTCCCTAGAATTCAGTTGCCCTAGAATTCCCACAATCAAAAATGGCTGCGAATCCATGGCCCAGGTTTGTCACCAAGCAGATTGATGTTTTATTTATGTACTTGTAACACTTTCCATAACTGTATATTTTCCAGCTATCTTCAGGCACTCATCACATCAGTAGCATAATATTCTCCAGAATAAAATAATGGCTAATTTGACGTAGGCACTTTCTTCTTTCCTTCCAAAGAATATATAAATTTCTAATAAGTGAGCACATTACAACCTTAAATCTAGTGCAGGGGCAATCCTAAATCCTAAGACCCTCTTCTCACTTCCTGTGCTCAAAAGACAAGAAAGACAATGTGTTTATTCTTGGAAAATTTAACAGATATTCTTGAGGGAAGAACTGGAAGGAAATGAATCCTAATGCTGAATGTGTCTCGTAGGATGTGCCTTTCAGTTCTGATTTAAGTCAGTCATTGCATCTCTGGGAATTGTCAAGGCTGCTAACCTGCTTTGGAAAGCAATTTCTCAGATAGAGTCTCAATAAATTAGTTTAGTTTTGTCCTTACAAGACTTTTTCTTCATACTTGTTAATATTTGTATTGTAGGCCTACTGCCAGAGGGACACAAGAAAAGAGAACTGGGAGAAGAAAAGAGTTACCAAGTGGCTATAACCTTAATAAGCATTTAATGATGTAAGAGATCCCCAAACAATCACTATTGCTGGCAGCAGGGAAAGCTAGAGCCGGATCAGGTTGTTCTTGCTTAGAGAAGCTAAATCTTAAGCACTACCAAGCATCTCAGACCTGGCAAGCCTGGGAGGCCTACATGCAGGAACTGGAGTTTTGAAGGAGTTGCAGAGCATCATCAGTATTACCGCAGTTCAACAGTGACAATGTCACAACTTTTGCTGAGTCAGGAATGCAATCTGAAGCTACCAGGTTTATCAGCACTGTAGGGAAATGTAATTCTCCTGGAAGGAACAAGAACTTGAAGTGTTATCCTGCATGTCTAAGCTTAGCAATAACCATATTTTTTTTCATCGATCTATTTCACATGCCATTGTTTGGAAGACGACAGCTAATGAGGTCTTACCTGTTGCCTGAATTTCTCATCTTGTGTCCATTATATATATGGTAAACAGCTGCATACGCACAGTGCAACAGGAAACAAACCATTTTTTATCTGCAGTCCTACTGCCATGCTCATTACATCAGCTCTGGGATTGGAGTTTCACTTGGATTTATAAATACTTTTCAGGGAACTGCTACAGTCATCCAGACAAGATCAGGAAGGAGAATGAAGTTTGCAGCAACCAGGAAGGCAGAGCAGGAGGTGCTCACCACAGCAAGTGTTCCTGCTATTGCTGTGTACTCCCTGTGTAGGGTGAATTGTTAACTACCAGTAGTAGTTACAGAACAGTCCAGGTTGCCTGCTTTTCAGATTGTACAATTTGATTCTGCATTGCATCTATTGTACTGTACTCCTGCAGTTGACTCACTTCCAAAATTTTGATTTATGAATATTTCACTGAATCATACAGAATCACAGAACATTAGGAGTCAGAAAGATCAAAAGATCATCCAGTCCAATCCCCCTTCTTGAGCACTACCTGAGCTAAGTCACACCTCTATAAACAGTGGGTCACAGTACAATAACTCGAGCACCTCTCACTTAAAAACTTCTGTTCCCATGTATCTTCTAAAAGTTTGCATGGTGTCTATTTAATTAAGCCTCTGCTGTTTAGCTAATTTTTTTGTTTGCTTCATTTCAGTGGGATAGATTTTTTCAGAGGGGTATTTTTCAAAAGGGGATACAGCATGGAACTCTTTAGGAGAAAAGTAATGATAATATTTTTAGTAAAAATCCAGTGTTCCTGAGCTGCATGGGAGCAGCAGTATATTTACTGCCAGAAGAGCAGGAAGCCTGAAGATCTTCAGAAGGTCTGGGCTACCCAGGTGGATACTCCAGGGCCAAGAGGCTGAAAGCACTGAAGCTAGTTGGCCAGGAGAAACATCATTGAGGTAATTCCTAACCACATTTGCTGCAGGGCCTGACAATAAATAGTTTAAGGCTGGAAGGGCTGGGCAGGACAAAAATGGTTATAAGACACAGGTAAAGTCCTGCAGATCTTGAAAATTATCTGGAAAGATTTAGATAATTTTGGCATATATTTTGGGTAGCATCAGACCCACTTGCACATATGTCAGCTGCCTGGGAACGGCACGTTGTTACATGCTAGGGATATAAGGTTGGGCTCAGCAGCAGCCTATTGCCTGCAATCAGAGAGGTGCATTCCCCTTGATGCAGCTTTTTGCCTCTTAGTTGATCTCTGTCACAAGAGGAGAGGATGATTTAAGGAAGTTCTAGTTTTTCTCCATCTCATTTCATGACACAAGGTCACAATAGTCAAGGATCCATTTGGAAGGAGAATAATTATTTTTAAAATAAACTTCTTAAGCTCTGTTATTGGTACTGTGCCAAGATTATCTTTAGTTGTGTGTTTGTGTGTAGGGCCCAAGAGTTAATAACATTATATTTAATCAACAGAAAGCACTTTTGCAATTAGCTTTATTTGGAACAGTGTCTGGCTTTGTAACATTGATTTTACACTTCATTGGATTGCTTTTTATATTGGTGTAGAAGGACCACAGTATTTTATGTATGCTGACTGTTGTAAAAGACAAAGCAGAGTTAAAAGACTTACCACTGTCCATGGCTACTACGGGTAACTAAGAGAGAAGCAGAAATAGCTGCAAAATTAAGAAAAACTTTCTCCATACCCACCCCAACTTTCCGGCCAATCTTCATGACCCTTGTCATGAACCCAAACAGAACTGATTGGATTTGATGCAAAGTGTTAATATTTCTTGTCTCTGAATTAATATCCAATACCAGAGCCATGGGATCAAAGAGAAAAAGCAAAACTTTGGAAAGAACTTGAATGAAAAAAAATACCTCCAAACAAAGCCTGTGTCTATGCTTCCCTCCCCAAATCTCCCTCACAGACCAGACTAGGCAAGGCAAGTGCCAGCCAATGGGTAGTAGCAGTGAATCAGCACGGTTCACCCCAAGCATGGTGCATGAGTCCTAATTGGGCTTAGTGTACAGTGATAGCTAAATCTCCTGCACCCACTTTAGCCAGCTTGTGTGGGAGTTATGAACATAGCTGCAGGGAGAAAAAACAATCAGATATTTTTCCATACATTGTTCTTCATATTGTGAAAGGGAAAACAAGTTCTATTGTGTGTTTCGTTAGAATGCATTCATTAAAATACACAGATACATCCCTGGAAGAATGGAAACAGTTGTTAGGGTAAAATGATAAAACCACTGAAATAAAAAATTCCCAATTCATTAATAACTTTAAGAATATCCTAAGAAAAACTCTAGTTAAATGACCGGCTTTTGTTACTAATTTAGTAACTGCTGGTTTTCTTTTCCTATTCCCAGACTCTTACTCTACTTATGTAGAGGAGCATTTTTAGGATCAGATCCTTTTGGAGGCAGAGGCTGTGTCTAAGCTATGTGAGTGCCCAAATAACCAGGAGTCAGGCTGTCTCTGTGGGCAAACAGCAGTGTAATCAGATGTGGGGAAATGTCAGGGGCTTGGACAAGTTGCTGTTGAAGGGAGTCAGGCCCCTGTCTTGTCCAGAAGATGCCACATCCCTGAGACAAGAATAGGAAGTTTTGTGGTGTCTGGGAACTCCAGGACTTATCTGACATGGCTCTTCTGCTTCCTTTTCTGTCTGCCAAGAGCTATTAGCCACACACATGCACAAACAAACCAAGAATAGACAGACTTGCTTTTAAAAACCTTGCACTTGAATTGCTGCTTAAAAAAGCATATTTATACATCCAACAAAGCCAACAATATACCCCAGACAGTCTGTACTTGTTAAAATTCACTCTAAATGCTCCCCAACACTCCCCAGTCTGCCTTCCCGCATCACACTGAAGGACCCCTGGTTGCAGCTTCCTTCCCTTGCATTCTGCTTTTGACTCTGCTCAGGCAGTATTAGAAATGACATTTTTCACCTTGCTGCTGGATTGATCTCTCTACATGAGCAATGTCATTTCTCTTTCATCCAGCAAGAAGCAACGCTCAGTTCTGGGCATCAGGGAAAAGAAATTTCTAGGTCCAGTAGTCTCCCATGTAAATACAATCTTAGATCCAATGCAGTAGAGCCCACTGTGGCTGGATTCTGCAGTGTGTTTTGTGCCGAAAAGCATCCTCGTGGGGTCTGTCACACTCCTGAAACATCTGCTGCAGTTTGATGTTTAAAATCTTTTACTGGGATGTAATTGAAAAGTAAAGAATTCATAGGCAGGAACACTGAACAATTTGCAGGACACAAGAGAGTCACAGCAGGAATTGAATGAAGGTTTGATTAAGCTCATTAGTCTATAGATGTTGAAACTCACTAATTAATACTGAGTGGTGATATTGATTATTTAATTAGTGGTCTCCAAAGCTCTACAGCTGCTGCATTTTTTTTGTTGCGGTTATTTCTGACAAAAGAATATTTCCTTTCTTTCTTACCTCTTAGAAACAGAGTTAAGAAAGATTAGAGTTTAGTGCAAGGTTCCAGAATAGCAAATCCAGGGACTCAAGTCATCTAATTATCTAAAGCACTGCAGTGCAAACTTCCCCAATTGCCATGACAATGTGTCTCACACTGCCATGGAGAAGCCCAGCTCAAGGTGTTGAGTGGGTGTTTCATACTCCTTCCTTATCAAAACCTTGGTGTCTGCCCAAACTTTCACAAGGACTCCCAATTAGTGCCAATTGTGGTGATGGTTTCAACCACATAGATGCTCTTCCTCCAGGAAACGGAGTGAGGTCCCTCTGCCACTCTGAAACAAGGATTCCTCAGTAGGACAACAAATCTAGGGGTTCCAAGAATAGTATCTCTGAATGTGGTTTAAATAATATATTTAGCTTGTATTAAAATCCTGCAGATATCGAGCTTATAAAAATGTATTATGAGGAAAACAATGATAAATAACAATACCAAAATATCTTCTGTTCTTTAAGATAGCAGTAGCAATTACTTTTCCAAAACCAGAGGAGCGCAGTGATAGGGAGCAGTTAATATTAGTGACAGGCTGCAAATGCGAGATAATTTTATACAAAACCACTACTATCACAAGGTATTTCTTAAATTATTTGTCTGTGTTCTAAAATTCATTTGGATTATCCATACCTGTCTCTTAGTGCATATCAGTATCTGTTATTAAAATAAATCAATTCTCCAAAGATATGGTTGAAATAACTTTTTTGCATTTCAAAGAGGCTCTGAGCAGTATTACTTGGGTTACTTCTGAAATTAAGGCATGTAAGTGATGAGCATTTCTATAGAGACAGAATGACTTGAGGTCAATGCAATTTTGTCTCCATCAAAATTCATTATACATGTTAGGAAAAGTAACAATGAGAGAGGACTGGGAATCTTCAGAAGATGTATAAAGGTCCAGAAGCTTTTGGCTTGGCATTAGCAAATTCTTACTCATACAAATTGAATAGAAGGAAAACAGAGAAACAGAATGGATGAAAACTCCTGCATACATGCATGCTAATTCATGAAAGCAGTGGAGACACGGCTCAGAGAAAGCCTGAATGGCCTGTAAGCTGTCCCTAGTGTGGGGGAGAAACCTGATCAGAGAAGATAAAAATAAGTTTGCTGGTGCTGCTGCTACAGAATTTCAGTGGCTTTGATGTTCTCCCCTTGAAGTTTTGAACCTGTAAGTGTAGAGTGGGAGGTGGCATTCCTGGCAGACAAGGAGAGGGAGGTGTTCGTTGTATTTAGGGCAAACTCATCAGCCAACAGCTGGACAGAGGTTCTGAGAAAGGCAGCAGGGAGACTCAGCTACACAAGTACAAATTCGTAAAAGATCATCCTCAAAACAAACTTATGCATCTCTGGTCTCACTTGCCCTCTGGAATTAGAAGCCTCAAAGCAAAATGATTCCTGTAAAATACAAATTCTATCCAGTTTGAACTATCCTAATGAGCATGAGTGAATAGTTGTCACTTGGATGTTCAGGCCAAAGGCAAAAGACATCCCTCTTTCTTACTTAAGCTTATTTCTTGAAAAGAGGATTCTTCCTTGTGAGGGCGGTGAGGCCCTGGCACTGGCTGTCCAGAGCAGCTGTGGCTACCTCCTCCCCGGAGGTGTTAAAGGCCAGGTGGGATGGTACCTTGAGCAGCCTGGTCTAGCGAGAGGTATCTCTGTCCATGGCAGGGGTTGGAACTTGATGATCTTTAAGGTTAGCCCTCAGAATCATGCAAGGACATGTGACACATTGCTGTGTTTAAGACAAAGGATGTGCTAAGCATAGGTTTCAGATACCTAATATACAGTAACCATCTATTTTAAGGAAAAATGTTAATGTTATTTTCTACACTTAGAAACCAGTCAGAGTGCACTGAAGATATAGAAAATACGTTCATGAAATTTGGAGGGCTTTGGATCAGGTTCTTACAGGACAGCAAACAATAAACAAACCCCAAACCCAAACAGGTTGTGTTGTGTTCTAGCTGTTCCCAGTGCCAAGAACTGCTCCCTTTTTTAAGAGCTTTTTTCTTTTAAGTATAATAAAGTCATAGAGAGCATCCTGAGAATTAATTTGTCCCTTTTCTAGAACGAGACACTCTTCTATATAATGTAAATGACACTTTCAGAGTCAGTAATGATTTTCATACTTGGTTATAAATCAGTCATTGCTAAGATGCTAGCGAAGTTATAAAGAAGTCTGCAGCATAGCGAAGCCTTGAGGTATGTTGATGTGTAGAGCAAACAAGAGCACAGTTGCAGTATTCCTTCCTTAATCAAAGCAGTGTTTCATCTTCACATCCTGACCTACCTTACCTTCTCCACGAAGAGAGGAGGAATGTAAAATGCATAATTAAAATCTTCTGCCTTTATTTTCTGTGAAAATTGATGGGAAAAGCCATTGAACATATTTCTTTGTATGTCATCTGTATTTTATATCTGAAAAGCAACAATGTTCAGAAAAGTCCTAAGGCAACATCTCAGAAACATTTTACCTCAAGTTGGGTTACAACTGAAACTCTGAAAAAAATTCTTCCCACTCCAAGCAACATTTCATGCCAGGTTTATGCAAGCTTTATAGTATGTTCCCTCCACATACAGTTGTCTGTCTGGAGACTATCAAAGTAAGCTTTGTAGAGACTTCTGGTATCCATATTAAATCAAGAAAGAGGAAGGTATGTCTTGTCGTGATGAATCTCCCTTTGCAGTTTTAGCCCTGCCATATGCTCAGTTCAAGGAAGTGTGGTACTCCTTCATTGCAGTTCTACAAAGAGGAATTTTTAGGTTATTTAACTTTGAAGACTTTACAGACTAAATTCAAATATACTTTGTCTTCATTTTGACACAAATGCACACCCACATGTGAGAAAGTATATCCCACAGCAAGACACATTTATAGAAAAGCCAGCTATACATATTGTGCTGCATCAACAATGATATCAGTGGAAACAACAAAAAAAAAATCAAGTTCATGTCTGTGTTTTGCCTGTGTCCAATTATTTCCTGAGTTGGACAGAATGACAGTTTGTAGCACTTGCTAAAACCATACCTTTCTTGATGTCAAAGAGAATTGTCTTATACAACAAGATTACATTTCAAGAAAATCTTGACAGCGTTGTTCAGAAACACCAGCAAAAATACCTGTAAGCCTCTTGCACCATTCCTCACCCTGAAAACACAAATCGGTAGCTGCTTATGATAATACTTCCTAAAATAGAAAATTAAATATTAACTTAAAATAAATTGGGCCTGAAATGAAACAGCTACACTTGCAGCAAGCAGTTTTTATCTCAGCCTGGCTCCATAAGGTTTCAGGTTTTGCTAGGCAACTGTACATGCACTTTTTAAATTTTAAAGGCATTGCATCTATTGTCTGTGGGAGTAAAAAAATAAATGTTTCACATTGGCTACCTAGGACAGACTTTATGCTGAGAGGTCTATCATCAGAGGTCTTTGTGGCTGTCCTCTGGATTTATTCCAACAGCTCAATGTCTTGTGCTGGGGACCCCAGAGCTGGGTGCATACTCCAGGGCACAATCCCCTCCCTTGTACTGCTGTTCACATTTCTTTTGATGCAGCCCAGGATACAGATGGCACACACTGCTGGCTCATGTTGAACTTTTCATCCAACAATGCCCCCAAGTCCTTCTTCTCAGGGCTGCTGTCAATCCATTCTCTGCCCAGCCTGTAGTTGTGCTTGGGATTGCCCCAATTCATGTGCAGGACCTTGTACTTGGCACTGTTCTCAAGGTCCCACTGAATGGAATGTCTTTCCTCCAGCATGTTGACCACACCAACCAGCTTGGTGTTGTCAGCAAACCTGCACTCAATACCACTGCCCATGTGGTAAACAAAGAATTTTAACAGCACTGGTCCTAATCCCAACCACTACAGAACACCACTAATCACTGGTCTCCACTTTGATATTGAGCTGTTGACTGCTGTTCTTTGGGTGCGACTGCCCAGCCAACTCCTAATCCACTGAATCCATCTGTCACATACATGGCTCTACAATTTACAGACAAGAATGTCATGTGGGACGGTGTCAAATGCTTTGCACAAGTCCAGTAGATGACATCAGTTGCTCTTCTTCTCTAGAAGGCCACCAAATTTGTGAGGCACAATTTGTCCTTTATGAAGCCATGTTGACTGTCACCAGTCACCTCCTTATTTTCCATGTTCCTGAGAAGAGCTTCCAGGAGGAGCTGCTCCATGATCTTGCTGGGTACAGAGGTGAGGCTGACCTGGGGCCATCCTTTATATATTGTTCCTGGGGCCATCCTTTCTTATCTTTTTTTTTAAATGGGTGTTATGTTTCCCTTTTCCAGTCAGAGGGAACTTCATCGGATAGGACAATCCTATCCTATGCAGTGTAAACTGCAAAACAGAATTTAGCAGAAGGCATAACATAGTCTGCAGTACTTCTAGCTCAGTGTTAGTGAAACATTTCTCCTATTTATGAAAAGTAACACTTTTTAACTGCAATAAATATAACTGAAATGTACACATGTCACTCTTCAGAAGCAAAATGGCCTGAAAAATTCTGATCAGAGATTGTTCTTAGTGTGATCTGGCTTATGAAGTCTTGGTTTACTAAATTAACTACATGAAGAACATGTTTGGCCAGGAATTCCATAGTTTCTTCCCTAAACATGAAATTAACTCTGAAAGGTTGCACCTGATTTTAAAAAAGTATGCAAAATCTGACACAACTTTATTATAAGACCTTGCTTTCATTATGTATATCTTTTCTTCAGGCAGGAAAGGAACAAGTCACTAAAGCCATGTTATCCCATGAGAGACGGGACATGGTTTGACGCAAGTAATGTAATGGATTATTTGAATTGCAAAGAACTCCTGTTTTCATCTCTAAATTACAGGTATATTGACTGTCATAGGATTAAATCTTCTTACCAAATAGGGTGGTGGTGTTTGATTTGTTATGAATAGAATGAATAGCATTAATATTACTATTAATGGAGTATTTTCAGGTTTATTTATTCAAGACTGAGGCTTTGCTATGTCAGGTGCTACAAACATATACACAACCATGGTGGTCCCTCACTGAAAGACCTCTCAAATCAGAGTTCTCCAACCCTTTATTAATAACTACATTATGCTTCTTACTAGTCATCCTGTTTCTTAGCTGAGAAACAATTTGATCTTTAGGAGGTCAAAGTTGAACCATTATCCAAAGATATGTCAGTAATAGTCTTCCTCACATCAGTGTTAATGAATATCTATTTAAGACCAGATATACTCTTCCACAATGTCCATTAATGAGAAACTTTCCTTCAGACCAGCTTAATGCCAGAAATTGCTTAATGCTGGCTTATACATCATGTTTTTACTAACTAAATTTCTTAGTTGTTTCAGTAGAAGAGTTATTAAACGAGCTCCATCATTAGTTTTCATCATTCTTTCCCTTATTTTACTTTGCCTATAGGAGTAAGTCTCTTAAATGTTAGAGCAATACTACTACTGCTACAATTTTGGTTAGTAAGTTTGTTTAAAAGCAAAACTGTAACTAAAACTTTCCCTGAGAAAATAGATGCTGCAATTTATTCCCAGAATAAACAGATAACTTGAGACAGCAAAATTTTATGCTTCTTGAACAAAAAAAAAAGTGTATTTTTTTTCCATTCTCTTCCAGCAAGCATGAATATTCTCACTCACCCACAACAGCAAACACAGTAGTGCTGAAGCTGGCACTTGCAGCTGGAATACCTTCATGCCTAGAAGACATTGCTCTCAGTTTATTTTCTAGTTTATTTTCCCAGGTAACCATTATACAATGGAGCAGATTCGATCATGACACCCACTTCTGACTAACTCTTCATAAAATTAGAAAACTTTCATTAAAGCCCTTCACTTCTAAAATGAAATGTCTGCAGGACCAAACCTTAACAAAGTGGGAGAAATCAAGCATAGTCTGTGGAAAATGCAAATAGTGCAGAAAATGGCCTGCAGGTAGCTGAATTAGTTTGGCATGCCTGTTTTAGTAACGACTACAGCTGGGAGGAGGCTGCAGTCACCCAGCCCTTCCAGAAGTGTTTTCTGAGCTTCCTGGGACCAGTCAGGTAAGAAAATGGGAGGAGGAACCTAGAGAAGAGGTTGAGCTAGAAAATACACAGGGAGACTGTTTGTCACCTTCTCAGACAAGTTTCAGACAAGAGCCTACAGGAGGCAGCTGTCTTCAAAGCTTTGCAAACCATTTAGAAACAGTTCTTGCTGGACCCCTGCTTCTCTTTGTGTACTTTCACTGCTCTCAGCTGAAAAAGTAAATGGCTTCAAATAATGGCCTGTAATTGGCTAAAGTTCTAGAAAAAATAGTGGTAAAATCATACTGTGCTAATTAGTGCTGGGCAAATGTTTAAAGACAGAAGCATAAACAGAGAAATGCTCTGTTTGTAGTCAAGCATTACAAAATCCACTTAGTATGGCACTTGTGGTAAGACAAACCGTTGATGAAGATGACAGAAGTGAAAGCTGAAATTTCACATACAAACTAATTAACCAACATGGGAGTAATACATTTCAAAGTTTCACAGGCTTTCATAATGAACTAAGGGCTTAGACACCCTTTGTTCTATTGTATGATCAATACAAGCACAAGCGCTGTTTCAGAAATCACAGTAGTGTTTAGTTACTTCGAATTGTCGTCAAAATTTCAAAAAGAACTAATTCTGCACTAATGAGCAAGCAACCTGAAAGATTTCTTGTTTGTAAATTAGCTTTGGTTTAATCTTAAAGAGTTCAAAGCAAGTGGCCATGACTACTGAGGATGTAGTGTAGCTATTGTCAGTTTAAGTTCAGTAATAAAAACATCTTCTTACCTTTAGATACAGATTTTGGAAAACATCACAGCAGCGTCTACCCACAACCGTAGGACAAAGTCTAAGGACAAAAACTGCCTTTTCAGACCATGCTAAGCAAAGAGCTAACATGAGCCACTTATGCTAAGTGCAGATGCTTCTGTAATAGGAGGCTTCCCAGAGGTCCCATTGTGTTATATGCATTGTCAGTGGATAAAACTTACATTTCTTGTCTTGTGACAGCCACAAAAACAGGCTCAAGTCTGGGAGAAGTATACAGAACATACAAGAAAATATTATTTATCACTGATGATAGTGATTTCAGCACACCAACAATCAAACCACTGTAAAGACTGGTTTGGAGGCATGATCACTAGGGAGGGTTGTATTATGATTCTGTGGATCTTTGCGTCTCAGGCAGGAGGGTCAACAGTGACAATAACATGAAAGGGAGACTGATCTTGCAAACCAGTTTCAAAATATACATTAAGGTGGCAGTGTGTAGGTAGTAAGGGACTGGCGTCCGGAAGATATCGCGATGTACGGGAAGATGAGTCCCCCTCTCCTAATAGCCAGTAGCACTTAGTTTATGGTGTAAGCAGACGGATGTGACGTTGTAAACCCAAGCCATAAAAGGCCGTGTTGCATACCAATAAACGCCATTTGCCGTCCACCACATTGGTGTCTGTGAGCAAATGTCCCGAGCGGCCAGGGGTTGGACCGCCGTGCCGTTCCTGAACCAGGTCGCCAGGCCATTAAAGGCAACAGCAGTATGCCGGTGTAAAGATCACGGTACTAAAGGAGATCTGCAGTGTCCCACTCTGCGCAAGATTTTGTAACCTTTACTAAGAGCAACTTCAGCAAGACACAGAAGTCAAGAGGAGAGGTCTGAGAACCAGGACAGCAGCACACACGACAGCCAAGAAGCCGATACATGAATGTGAGAAGGGCAGAAGGGGCTGGAGAGAAAATGTTCACTGATCAGCTTTAGCTAGGTTTGACTCCTGAGCAAAACATGTCGGAAGGAATATCCAGGAGTAGTAAAGAGGAGCTAAAAGTTACTTAGTAAGTGAAGAAGAGCCATGCAAAGTAGAGCAATCAAGAAATGTGTAAAAGTGAGAGAAGAGAGTTGTAGGAGGGAAGACAATGAGTAAATTAGACAAGGTGAAGTACTCTGTCAACTTTGTCTTTGAGGAAAGCCACAAGATCCCATGAAGCACAAGTAGTGGAGTGAGAAGAGGAGGATACAAAAGAAGTGATGCAAAGAGAGCAAGAAAAAATCGGGCTACAACTAGGAAAATATGACTGAGGCTGAGGCTACCTTAATCTCTCACACACACGCACACACAAGTCTGCCTTGCTTCCTGGCTGGGGGCAACCAGGGAGGGCATCACCAGCCAGAGACCATCCCACTACCTCCTGATGACCAGATACCTTCATTTTTGTGAATTTGGGAAAGGGTGAGAAGGACTTGGTGGTTTTCTAAGTGCTGTTCTACGTCAAATTTCTCTGAAGTTTGAACTCTTTGCAGAGAAGAAAGCAGTGACTCTGTATCTCCCACCCACTGCCTTACATAGCAAGTTCACTCTTGTGAACCTACTAATGTTCCTGAGACTGGAAAAGCCTGGGGTCAAACAAGGAAGGAGTTCCCATATCTGTAATATGGAGCTGGGTGACTCATTTCCCTCCATTTCTTGCTTTAGTGGTCGAAGTCCCTTGAAATAGAGCTGCTTAAGGCCCCCCACACATCACCTAAAATGGCAGTCTAAATTAGTTGAAGTACAGCAAAGGATATCCCACTCCTTGTAGCAATTGTATCTTAGGCATTAGCCAAAAGTCTTACGACACTAGTTATGAAAAATACAGCTGATTGTTTATCTCTAGACACATCGAGGATAAGAGGGTCAGCATGGTTTTACCAAGGGGAAGTCATGTTTGACCTTAAAGCCTTTTACAGGTATATAACCATGTGGATGGATGATGGTAGGGCAGTGGATGTGGTTTTCCTTGACCTCACTAAGGCATTTGACACTGTCTCCCGCAACATCCCAGTGGGCAAACTGAGGGAGTGTGGCCTGGAGGGTAGAGTAGTGAGGTGTATTGAGAACTGATGGAAGGAAGTTGTCATTAATGGGTCAGAGTCTGGCTGGAGGCCTGCAACTAGTGGAGTCCTTCAAGGGTCGGTACTGGGACCAGTATTGTTCAATGTCTTCATTGATGACCTGGATGAGGGAATAGAGTGCACAGTCAGCAGGTTTGCTGATGACACAAAGCTGAGAGGGGTGGCTGACACACCAGAAGGCTGTGTTGTCATTCAACAGGATTTAGACAGGCTGGAGAGCTGGGCAGGGAGAAATTGAATGAGATTTAACAAGGACAAGTGTAGGGTCTTGCATCTGGGGAGGAACAACCCCAGGGACCAGTATAGGTTGGGGACTGGCCTGTTGGAGAGCAGTGCAGGTGAAAGGGACCTGGGGGTCCTGGTGGACAGCAGGATGCCCATGAGCCAGCAATGTACCCTCATGGCCAAGAAGGCCAATGAATCCTGGGGTGTATTAGAAGGAGGGTGTCTAGTAAGTCAAGAGAGGTCCTCCTCCCCCTCTACTCTGCCCTGGTGAGACCTCACCTGGAATATTGTGTCCAGTTCTGGACTCCTCAGTTCCAGAAGGACACAGAAAGCGTTGAAAGAGTCCAGCTCAGGGCCACCAAGGTGATGGAGTAGAACATTTTCCTTATGAGGACAGGCTCAGGGAGATGGGTCTCTTTAGATTGGAGAAGAGGAGACTGAGTAGTGACCTTAGTAATGTCTATATATATGTTATGGGTGATTGTCAGAAGGATGGATCCAGGCTCTCGTTGGTGTTGGTCAATGATAGGACAAGGGGAAATGGTTCCAAGCTGGAGCATAGGAAGTTCCATCTTAATATAAGGAGGAACTTTTCCACTGTGAGGGTGACAGAGCACTTGAACAGGCTACCCAGAGAGGTTGTGGAGTCTCCTTCTCTGGAGACATTCAAGACCAAACTAGACATGTTCCTATATGATCTACTCTAGATGATCCTGCTCAGGCAGAGGGGTTGGACTGGCTGATCTTTCGAGGTCCCTTCCAACTCCTAACATTCTGTGATTCTGTGGCTGATCATTATCAAGTAATTTCAATTTAATTTCAAAGGTAATAGTTGTAAATTTAAAATGTACCTTTTTATGAATGATAGGGATCAGAGTATATGATGATTTAAAAGAGTAGGAAAATAGTAGTAAAGTGTGTTCTGGAAGTATGCCACATCGTTCAGAGGCAGAACAAGCTAACTTATGGGGCAGCTTATTATGTTACTACTCCCAGGATCACTATCACAGCAAACAGCACATTTTTCATGGGATGAGACATTTTATCAAGAATGAGAGAAATTCCAGCACCATTCCTGTAGGAAAAATATAGTGCCCTCCATTACTCCTTGAGTAATCACTCCTCAGTCAATGCCCACAAATAAAAATAACAGTTACAAAGGGATGAGTTTAGATGAATTTACACTCTACCCTTTGCAATTCTGAGGTGGAACTGTATGGACAATGTGAACCTGGACTAAGATTTCTGAAATATTATTGATAATCCCTGAAGTAAAAGTAATTCAAGTATCTTTTGTCCAGGAAATATTTTAAATACAGAACGAACCTAATCCACAACAGGTATTTTTCTTAAACAGTTCTTAAAGGATCCAATCTTTAGTTTTCTAAGTGCCTCCTGTGAAGTACTGAGCACTGTCAGTTTTCAAGGTCGTCAATCCTTTCTTCCAGCACAGAAATTCAGAACACTTTCCTCTCTGAGGACCATTAAGGTCAATGAGGAGCAGGAGATGGGTGAAGAGAGAGACAAATGCATGCAGAACTGCCACTGCTGATCTGGGTAATCAGGTACAGAAAATAAGGATCCAACCACTGTAGCAGTCTTTGTTAAGAAACCTGCTGTAGTACCCCTTTCGTATACCGTCAGTGTCACATTTTGTCAAACTATACTGATCTCATCTGACACTCTTAACCCTGAAACTTCTGTGTAAAAAGTTTAACCAGACTATCTGTTGGAGCCTCTAAGGTTTCCACAGTGATCTGAAGGCTTCAGAGATTCCATTTTTAGGGTATGAATAATGCATACAGCCTTAACATCTCAGAAATCTTATTAGCTCTCCTGTAATGGGGCTTATTATTATCAGCACCAAAGTTTTGTTGAGGTTTTATGTGTGAAAAAATATGACAGTGCAGTGTGAAGGATGTACCTCCCTGCTAAAATCAATAATCACTCAAATTTGTGCAAGTGAACTCTATAAATATAGAGGGAAAAGAGTCTCCCTGGCAGCTTAAGAGTGCCTATCTTTACAGCTCTGCAGTTGCAAAAAAGGGCCATCATCCTTCATCTACACCCCTCTAAATGTGCTTTCACTCATGCATTCGTCAGTCCATACCATGATTTATTGCACGCCTAGTGCTGTACCAGCTATTTAAGAAGCAAAGACAAAACTTTGTTACCATTACATGTCTCCAGAAGAAGGAATGAGTGATCAAAACCCTGGCCTGAGGTTAGACTGTATTTACATAGAAATGTAACACTAAGATACCTAGCTTATTTTTATTTACTGTCCTAGAACGGCAGCTGAGAGTGGGCAAGCAGGGAAGCTGTAGAGGGCTATTGGGTTCTGCTTTCTGCCACGGCATTGATTCAAAGTGGAATCCCAACAGATATGCTTGGCACCGTGTGCAGCCATTTCTTTTACAAAACAGGTCTTTACCCCCTCAGATGTATAGTTCTTATTCTGTACCTGAGTAAGTATTATGGAAGTTGTTATTATTGTTGTTGTTGTTGTTGTTGTTGTTGTTGTTGTTATTGTTGTTGTTGTTGTTGTTGTTATCATCATCATCCTTAGACTGTGTTTTCATGAAGATTAGTTAAATTTACAAGCCATGGATAAAATATATTCCAGGAGAATAAAATACTGTTTAAATTTCAATCCATGGAATCCACACATGTAGACACGATCAGTAAACTACTTCTAGTTCTTATCAGATCTATCAGTGAATAAAAACCCTTGCCATTGTGCTGGTTTTGACTGGGGTAGAGTTAATTTTCTTCACAGTAGCAGGTACAAGGCTGTGTTTCAGATTTGTGCTGAAACCAGTGTTGGTAACACAGTGATGTCTTCATTATTGCTGAGCAGTGCTGACACAGAACCAAGGCCTTTGCTGCTCCTCACCACACCCCACCAGTGAGGAGGCTGGGCGTGCATTAGGAGTTGGGAGGGGACACAGTTGATCCAAACTGACCAAACAGATATCCGACAGCAGATGACACTGTGCTCAGCATATAAACTGGGGAAAGGAGAAGGAATGGGACACACACACACATGTTTGGAGTGATTGTGTTTGTCTTCCCAAGTGATCATCATGTGTGATGGAGCCGTGCTTTACTGGAAACAACTGGCTGAACATCTGCACGTCCATGAGAAGTGGTGAATGAATTCCTGGCTTTGCTTGTGCACACAGCTTTTGTTCTGCTTATTAAACCGTCTTTATCTCAACCCACAAGCTTTCTCACTTTCACTCTTCTGACTCTGTCCCCCATCTCACCGTGGCAAGAGTGAACAAGCAGCTGCGTGGGGCTAAGCTGTGGACTGGGGCAAAACCATGACAGCTGTAAACGTTATCAGGACACAAAAGAATGGAAAATACTGCGAGGGAATAAAGATCACCAAGGAAAGAAAATACAAACAGATTCTCTCTGCATCTAAGTGATCTGTTGATAAAAGGTCATCTGCCTCAGTAGAGCTTATCATCATTAAGTCAGTGAGGCTTCTTATGAGTGGGCCACAGCACCTATTTTAACCCCCTTGAAAGCAGCTGAGCATTCAAAGCATCAGATGGTGGTGTTCTTAGAACAGGGAAGATTCAACTGACAAATTGTATTCCCATGGAAAACATTACCACCCTTTAGGATACAATTTTATATTAACAAATGTCTGCTTTTGTTTAAGTAGTTTTTCTTCTACTTTTCAAAACAATGCAGAGAATCTAACAAATTGCTTCCCATTATATAACCTGTCACTGACATGACTTCTAGAATAGATTTAGGAAACACAGAACGTTACACTGATATAAGTGAAGGCCTTGATTTATTTTTAATATGCTATGTAGCCGTTTGTTATATAATTTCAATTACTATCAATATGGAATCATCCCATTACTCAGCAAGGGAGCTGTCAGGACCATATGATCAGATTACTGAGCTTTACTATGCCATTTCCAATACTTAGCATAATTCTTCACAGAGAAACTTACTACAGAAGACAAGCAAATAGATTCATGTCAGTTGGGGCAGAGAGAAACTAGAGAAAATGTTTCCCTGGTAATACATTAAAGTACACATATATTAACATAAGCCTTTGAAGATTTGACACTGTATATATACATACAGTGACTTTACAAAATATAATCTCTGCGTGAGACAAATGGCAGAAAGTCACAATTGGGAATTTTCTTGATATAAACTCTGGAGAACTCCAGTTTTGATTCAGTTTAGTATCTGTTGATTAAGATGTAAAATTGTCTGTGTTTCAATCCTTTGCATGCAAAGTATGACCCAAATCATATATAGCAAATTTTGCTATATATTGCTTTGACAAAGTGTGTCACATCACAATTAGACTCTTAAGACTTGTCAAGGTTTTCTGCTCAGGCACTACTGAGAAGAGCATAATTTGTAGCAAGCTGAGAAATGTTTATGCACATGCTTAATTTTCTGCCACAAGTGTCCCTGCTGAAGCCAACAAATGTATCTCATCAGCAAAGTTAAACATGCACAGAAATGTAGGTCATAACAGGGATCCAGGATCCAGCCTGCAGTTAAATTCAGACATGAAATGAAGAAGGTTTCGGTTGGGTTTAGGACTCAAGCACCCAAAAGTATCATGCTTTCTAGTCAGAAACAGTTTTGAATTACATTTCTGAATGTAAAGAAAAACATTTTCACTGTGAGGGTGACAGAGCACTGGAACAGGCTGGCCAGAGAGGTTGTGGAGTCTCCTTCTCTGGAGAAATTCAAGACCAATCTGGACACATTCATGTGTGGTTTAAACTAGGTGATCCTGCTCGGCTAGGGGATTTGGACTAGATTTTTCAAGGTCCCTTCCAACTCTGTGATTCTGACTTTCAGCTCAACAATGTATTTGCAGTAACAGTGAGTACTGCCTTTGTACTCTCTGTATCTCCTCAAGGAAAGCATTTATCACAACTGTTATGAAGACAAATGGTATGATTTTCAGAAACACAAAGGGGAAAGGAGTGTTCTCTCCATCATACCCAAGGGACAGAATTTCTAAAGGATTCTCTGTGCTGGAAGATGAAATAGTAAAAGCTTCGTTTTGCAAGGATACAGACTTCCCCCGATTTTGGCAGGAGGAAAGGATGCTTATGCCTTTTTAATGTTAGGATATTTGTGTAGGACTCTTGAGTTAGTTTCTCATCCTCTGACTTCATGCCTATAACAAAATACTGCAGTGTATTCATGCCTCTGTCTGGGATCCTATCAATTTAGTACGTAGCTAAGAAAATGTGAGGCACTTGAAGAATAAATTGCAAGCTTCAAGGCATGCTTAAAGATCTTAAATTAGCAAAACCAAATTTAAATCTAGCTCCAGATATGGAGGACACAGCTGGCTTACCATGCTAGCTTGCACTGGAGCAACTCCATTGAAATAAATGAGGTAAGAGAAGTGCATATAAGAAGCCAATCAGAAATGATGTACTACATCTTTCTCCCATGCCCAAACACAAAATTGTATCAATGGCTGTGTTAGCGAAAAACAGTTATGTAGAAACAATCTGTTAAAATTCATAATAAAATGTAGACAGTCACCAAAATATTCAGGATAGATCTTCTATGACAAGGTTATCCACTTAGTGGATGAGGGAAAGGCTGTGGATGTTGAGACCTGGACTTAAGTAAAGCCTCAACACTGTCTCCCGCAGTATTCTCCCGGAAAAGTTGGTTGCTCAAGACTTGAACCAGTGCATTCTCCACTGGGTAAAGGAAACTGTCTGGAAGGCCAGTCCCAGAGAGTTGTGGTGAGTGGAATTAAATCCAGTTGATGGCCAGTCACAAAGAGTGTTCCTCAGGGCTCAGTATTTGGGCCAGTCTTTATCAGTGATCTGGATGAGGGGATTGAGTGCACCTTCAATAAGTTTGCAGATGACACCAAATTGTGTGGGTGTGTCCATCTGCTCAAGGGTAGGAAGCCTCCATAGAAGGATCTGGATAGGCTGGATTGATGGGACAAGGCCAGCTGTATGGTGTTCAACAAGAGTCAGTGACAGGTCCTACACGTGTGGAACAACAAACCCCAGGCTTGGCGAAGAGTGGCTGGAAAGCTGACCAGTGGAAAAGGACTTGAGAGTGTTGTCCAGAGACAACCATCAGTGTGCCCAGGTGGCCAAGAAAGCCAACACCATTCTGGCTTGTGTCAGTAACAATATGGTCAGCAGGACTATGGAAGCAATTATACCTCTGTATTTGGCTCTGGTGAGGCCATACCTCGAATAGTGTGTTCAGTTTGGGCCTCTCAGTATAAGAAAGACATTGAGGTGGTGGAAGAGGTGTTTCCAAAGAAGGGCAATGGTGCTGGTGAAGGATCTAGAGCACAAGCATTATGAGCAGTGGCTGAGGGAGCTGGGGATGTTAATCCAGGAGAAGAGGCATCTGAGGGGGAACCTGATCACTCAATACAATCACCTGACAGGAGGTTGTAGTGAGATGGGTGCTGGTCTCTTCTCCCAAGTAACTAATGAAAGGACAAGAGGAAAGAAATGGCCACAAGTTGCATGATGGGAGATTTTGATTGGACATTGAGAGAAAATTCCTTACTGAAAGAGTAGTCAGGCTTTGGAACAGGCTTCCCAGAGAGGTGGTGAAGTCACTATCCCTGGAGGTATTTAAAAAAGGCGTGGACATGGCACTTCAGGACATGGCTTGGTAGACATGGTGGTGTTGGGTTGATGGTTGTACTTGATGATCTTAGAGGTTTTTTCCCAGCCTTATTCTATCCAATGATGCTATGATTGTCCTGAAAAAAAACCCTGATCTTCATTCTTGCCATACAATATTTCATTAAGTGGGAAATTCTGGTGCAAGCAGTGATACCTATGACAACAACTAAATTTAAGAGTTTACAAGATTTTTAATACAAGAAGAAGCCAGTCTTATTCTTCTATAGTAAATCCAGCATTTTGGATAGAACTAAAGTTAAAAATTGATGGGCAGGAAAAAAAGATACAAATCAGGGATCTGCTTCTTTTCCTAAGACAAGTGTTTACTTATTCATTGGTGAGCTTTCCAATTTAATGAAGAGTGATATCCTCAGGTTCAACCATAGAAAAGCAGAAGTGGAAGGGATTTTCAGAGACAGTGGCATATCTCTGTGCTTTGCGGTACAAAGAGTCATATAACATAATTCATGACAAAATTTGAGTTAATTTCTTGAAATTGGCATGTGATGAAAACCTTCCAGCAGTGTCCCTTGGATTAAGAGGCAGGGAGGAGAGGAAAGTGGGAGATTCATGACAAGATTTGAAGAGACCAAAAAGCAGTGAGCAGCAGCTCTTTCACCTGGAAGTGAGAATGGGAAGCAACCACTGGCTGTAACCACTTCATGGGAAGCAGAGGACTGGTAACTAACATTGACAGGCGTGTAGCAATTCTTCCTAGAGAGGAATGAAGTTTTTCAATGCAAGTTTGCATGGAAGCTAATGATCCAGGAGGAGCTCACAGTTTCCAAAAGCTGGAGGAGAACTGGTTTTAGATGTCTATTTTCTGTTTAAATTGCTAGCCATTCTTTTCCTCCTAATTGTAACACAAATCTTTCTTCTTCAGTTCAAACCTATTGCTTTTTATTCCACCCATGCCTTCACTCTTTCCCAATAACCGTTCTCACTGCTGGGTTCATTTTAATTGGTCTTCATGTCTCTTGAACCATGGATATGCAGTATGGCTTGTACCCAGTGTTTGATATAGATGTCTCTTAGTTTCATTGTGAATAAATTTTCCTTGATGGGTTGTATGAGCATGTAATGAAACCATTTCAAAAACATACAAGATATCTGCTCCTTTTCTCCCATTCAACAAGCATATTATCTGTCCTAGAAGGAGGTTACAGCAGTCTGATGTGATTACTTCAAAAAACTTTTTCCTTACTAGCTGCTAATTCTCATCCATGTTTTGATTTTTTATTCCACATTTTTCAAGAGATTGAAAGTTACTTGACCAGGGCCAAAATGCTGGCTCTTCTTTTCCCACTTTTTTTTTAGGACTATCACACCTAGATTTTTCCATGCTTTCACAGGCTTACCCATCATCAACAGTTTTTCAGATCACCAGTCTTTGTCTTGAAATAACCTTTCTCCATTCTTGGGCTAGTGTAACTCATCTGAGAAGTGCTAAACAATTTGAAAGCACCTTAAACAAAGTAACTTGACCACCTAAACTTTTAACCCCAAATTTAGCCTTGTTTTGTACTCTTTTTACTCTCATATTACTTATATAAGTGGAGAGTTGCAATTAGTCTTTCAAAAACATATTAACCACTTCAGACCTATTGCCTTCATCCATTAATATCACTCATCCATTGCTGAATAGCTGGCAGATATTTTGTCTTCCTCTTGAAACTTAACATTTAAAAATAAATATTTTCAGCTTTTCTTAGCCTTTCTCCCTGCGTACCCTTCAATATTAATGTTCCCTTTTTTCTTTGTACGCTACAATTATTTATCTTTTAAACACAGCTTTCAAATTTGGTGCAGATTCTGCTTTATCTACTTTCTCTTGTTTTCCTGTGAGTCCATTGCAGAGTCACGGGTACAGTTAGCTTAGTCTTCTAGCACCTTTCGAACTCTGCTCTCACTGGGACACTCAGCATTCCCAGTTCTAGTGTTACTACTCTCCGGGACAGTCAGTTTCCCAGAATCTGGTCTATCCAACAGCTTCACTTAAAAAGAATGCAAGCTGAAAGTCATCATAGCTCTTCTGATATTTTAATGCTTCTCTATCTTTTTGTCACTTGACACATTTAAGAATACCTCCAGAGGTGGTGGAAAACCAAGGCTGTTATACTTCTGATTCTGGATGGGGACATGTTCTCTAATTGTACTCACAAACAGGAGATATATTCTTTTCAATTTTCTAGAAAAGGGCAAGCATGGACAAATTTTCAACATGAAAAAAAGAGAATAAAATACATTGTGAATATTTACCTAAAATCATTGAGGCTATCAAGTTTGCAGAATCTCAAACCATATTGACTGCTGGTGTCAATAACAATGCTTTATGTAAACATGAGAGAAGTGTTGATTCTGGTAAACATGTCATATCTCTTACAAGTCACTGTTAAATTGAAACTTTTGATGGATCAGAAAAGTTCATGAATAACTGATCCTCAAGAACATATTTAAGGAAAAAGGAATTTTATTCTTTTTCAGTGATAAAAGAAATTCTTTTACAGATCTAACATGTTCAGGCAATTGCTGTGCTTCAGAAAAACATCTTAGTGTACAAGATCTGATATTATACATATTCCCCATATTCTCCGTATTATACATGGAGAAACTGAGACTGAAAGGCAACACAAGTGTTAGAGTGATGATGGGAGCACAAAGAGTGTTTTATTCATAGAACACCTAAATTCTCAGGTAGCATTACTAAAAAGGTCCAATTTTATTTGCATTTTAATTTTTTTTCACAGTCTTGTGAAATTAACATTTTGCTTTGGCTAAAGCTGTAAAATTTCAGAATACAATTGTGTTCATAAATGTTCATTTTTGTAATAGATTGTAAAAACTCTCCTAGCACCAGCTAATACACTCTGATTCAGTATGAAAGCTGTCATTGGTTTATTTTGCTGAGAGTATTATGAATATGTGCAATATAGACTTTACAAGACTAAAACCAAACAAACAAAAAAGAAGATTCTTCTAAATATTCCAAAATATTCTTCAGTATCTATTTACATCCCAGTATGGCAAGCATGACTCTTGGATATGTGCTATATGGTTTTCTGTTTTCCCTTAATAGCAAAAACACAGCAAAAAAACTACTTAAAATAAAATAATATGCTTCCTAGACCACCATAAAGGAGTAGGAGAATGAACTTGAGAAATACAGAGTTATTTTTCTTCAGAGATGCTCAGCTACATCACACCAGGTCATAATTAAATCAGCAGAGGGTGATATCTCTGGAACACCCGTTGTAAGTCAGACTGGTATTAATCATCTCCAAGGTGATCCCAGTTACTATGGGAACTATGATATTTGTTTGTGTTCTTAGCACTGGCTGGTCTCCCAAGTTTGGCAGCCTCCTTATAGTAATCCAGCAGATTAGAAATGTTAAGTCTTTGTCATGAATTTTCATTACTGCTGTCAGTATGAATCTGTCCTTTACAGAAATAATTACTAATTAATAAATCCTACTCCATGTTCAGATGGGAAAGGTTGTCTATGCTAAACCTGCCCTTTTGTAACCAAGCTGCTTAAACCCTTTTGGATTTTGTCAAGCAAAGAAAGCATCATTTTTTCACTCACTAAGCTCCTCTTTCAAAAATGTGTAAACTCCCTGACATTGCTTTTTCCTTTGACTTTTAGAATTATTTATTGAAAAAAAAAAAAAAAGATGGATCAAGAAGAATGGAGGCTTGACTCTGACAGAACATTCCCTCTCATTTAATTAACTTCTGTTCTCCAGCTACTCCAGAGAATTTCTCTGGTTACTGAAAGACTGAAGGTACAAGTGAGCACTCGGACCAGCTCTAGCGCTCCTCTTCCAGAGCAAAGTGAGACTTGACTCTACCCTCACCACACACCTGGGGGAACCTGCACCCCACATAGGTCCCCACCACCCTGGGTGCCCCAGCAGAGGTAATCCCTCAGCAGCACTCCGGGTGGTCCTGCTTACTCCAAGGGGGTTCATTATGCCTCAATCACAAAGAAAAGTCTGTGCCTGAAATTTGTTAGATCACATCAAACCCAATGAAGAACAGCAAAAGACTTGAGGTGACTGTGCCAGGAGTGGGAGAGCAGGGGAGAAAAAGGGGAGAAACATCCCAAAATTCCCAGTAACCCCCAAAAATAATTTATCATTCTTGATCTGTGCTAAAAAAGTATCGCACAAAAACCTCAATGAATTATTAAAAATGTAATTGGAGGAGGGGAAGGGAAAGCAGACAGCTACCTAGAGAGCATTTCATTCCCCTGCTTCAGTAGATATCTATCCTCTGTGTGGATTCCATGCTTCACTTCCCATTATAATTTTGACAGGAGTGAAGAAGACAGCTCTTAAAAAGTCATTTCCACTTGAATCATGCTGAAAAATCTCATCTCACTCCACTACGAAGCAATGCAAACTCTCAAAGGCACCTTTATTGCAGTGGTGAGGTATGGAGATATCACAGTACCTGGCGTCCATGTACTTTTATTCCTACAAAGACAGGCTATCCTGAAGAAGTTGCAATCACTCTACTCCTTGGGGTTTTTTCTCTTCTTTCTCTTTTTTCTCTCCTTCCTTTTAAAGGGGCTGTTTCAGAACCCATATCTGAACTTACTCTAGCCTTGCATTTGATCTGAGCCAAGAATAGGAGAAGTTCAGGCGACTCGCTATAAAGACTTTTTGCAGGAATGGGGCTTTAGTGACAATACTGAAGAGTCGTCCAGATCTCTGGCAGGATGACAATAGAAGTCAGAGAACTTACTGGAGCTAGGGAGGACAAGCCAGGAGGCAGAGTTTGAGGACAGCACTTCTGGGCAAAGTAGAAATTTTTATCTGAACTCTGCTGTTGGTGTTTTTTGTTAAACAATTGAGTTCGTTGGCAGCAGGAACTTCTGTTGAGGAATTTGCAACCCCATTTTAAACAGTGCTGCCTTCAAAAACATTACCTGAGCACAAAATGTGTGAAGGCTAAGAAAGAATCTACCAAGTGGTTAGTGCCAACTGAAAGAAAGTTTTGAAATTTGAACCTCTACTAGCAGGTTAATTATCCTAAATGACTTGTATTAACCTGACATAAAAACACCTACAGTAATCCCAGCAATATGTTGTTAGAAAGTCTGTAGTTAATTTATATTATACTAGCAACTCTTGAAAGTATGACTCTATTCCACTACACACTTTGAATATTACAGAATCACAGAATGGTCTGGGTTGGAAGGAACCCCAAGGATCATCGAGTTCCAACCACCCTTCCATAGGCAGGGCCACCAACCTCCAGGCCTGGATGTAGACAAGGTTGCCCAGGGTGCCATCCAACCTGGCCTTGAACACCTCCAGGGCTGGGGCACCCACCACCTCTCTGGGCAGCCTGTTCCAGAGTATAACAGCATAGAAACTTATCACAACATTTTGATAGAACATAATTAAAATGGATATATTCAATTAGATCAAAGACAGAGAATTTAATTAAAAAATGTATCTATAAAAATATACTTGTGAAAACTTCTATCATTATTCTTTAAAAATAATCAAATGGAAATTAAAATGGAGGCATTTTCATCCAGAATAAAGTTCTCAGGTTCTTAACAAAGGATAAATTTGCCAAAGCATCAGATATTGAAAATTTAGCATAAAAATTGTTTCCGTTCTGTCACACCTTTCTGAATAATTTGATGCTAAAATATGGGAAATGACATTCAATAAGCATCACTGAAAACATTTACATAAACTTTGTAGCATCCAAGAAAAAAAAAAAAAGAAAAACAATTAAAATTTCAGAGACAAGGAGAAAATAACTGGTGAATTGATAGGCAAAAATATTGGTCATTGGAAACTTTTTTATTTGAAAAGCCAGCAAATGCTATCAGCATTCTGAGATTATTGTTTCTTTGCATATCAAAGAAAACTGATATAAATTATCTCAACACCATAGATCTGCTACTAGGAGTAGACAGTGCTATGCACATAATTTACTCTTTTCCATTTACCTTTGTTACATATTATGGAGGCTGTTCTTTACTCCTATGAAATATGCGTTGAGAAGATATTGGGTTTTTCCTCCTTTCTTTTCCATTAAAATATCCTTTTATCAAAACAAGTTTAATTTAATATGCCACATTGTTTGGAGAAGGAGCTTTCCAAAGACAAAAAAAATGATGGCCATGCAGACAGGCACCTAACCCAAGGTTCCTGACCTAGTCTGATCTTTACTGTAATGTTCTGGCATGCTGCACCTCACTCTAGATGCAGTAAATTTGAGCTTTTGACATTCTTAATTTGGAAAGGCGAGGCGTCCTCATAGTCACAATTCACTGATCTCTGAGCTACCAACACCTCAGCACTTAATTGCACTTAGTGAAGAAATGCCAAAGGTTCATACCAATGTATTCCCAACATCGGTTGTAGCTACATTAAATTTAGATACAGTTTGTGAGTCAGATGTGTAGATATGATCAAGCTAGAATTAAGATCCTTAGACTGAGCATGCCATAAATCAAAGTAAAATTTAGGAAGAAAAACAAACTCGTTTTCAAATTTCTCTGAGTGGATGCCACACAACACAGTTTAGGAATTTGGGCTACTCTCTGCTCAGCCTATCATATTTTATGCATGTGTTCAGTAAAATACTCTCAGAGTTTCAAAACTCATTTAAGAGGGTATCCTTCCTCATCAAAAATGAAAGAGCACATTACATGAATAATGGTGAGACTGAAATTAGCTCTTGTTCTTTAGAGGAGCACTCTATCTGTCTAGTTTAGAGGCAGCTATAGAAGAAAGGTGGTCCTGGTGTCACAACTGTGGCTTTTTTTTATTTATTTTTCATTCATAGACTCACAGAATCATAGCATGGTTTGGTTGGGAAGGATCTCAAAGATCATCTAGTTACACCCCTCCACCATGGGCAGGGACACCCTCCACCAGACCAGACTGCTAAAATTGGACAAATTATTGTCGTCCATGGGATATAACCACACTCTGGGCATTACTCACGCAAAGGGAAAGCACCCTTTTCCTGGGACTTCTTCAGGGAAAGAAGCTGCTGTGAAGGGAGTGATAGCTAAGCTGCTTAATCCATTCATAATGAACTTAGTACTTCTGAAATGTATCAGATGAAAAGATCTTCAGAGCTGTCTATCTGCATCATAGGTATGGCCAGACTTCCCCACAGGGATCTGTCAGTGTGACTCGCTCCTCAGAAAAAAGCATCTTTAAGGATGACAGGGCACTTCAGACTTTGCATCCAGTCTCACTTTCTTTCTTCTGTCATGTATAGAGGTAGTCAACTTGCCTTCCTGCAGCTCACATAGGGCACACCACAGCTTCCAAGAGCATCTCAGAAGCAAAACTAAGACTGCATGATAACTATCGATTTTAGTACAGATATTTGAGTTTTGTTCTGGTGCCTAAATATGTAAAGGGTGAGTGTCAGGAGGATGGATCCAGGCGCTTCTCAGTGATGGACAGTAATAGAACAAGGGGAAATGGTTCCAAACTGGAACACTGAAAGTTCCATCTTAATATAAGGAGGAACCTTTTCACTGTGAGGGTGATGGATCACTGGCACAGGCTGCCCAGAGAGGTTGTAGAGTCTCCTTCTCTGGAGACATTCAAGACCAATCTGGACACGTTCCTGTGTGATCTACTCTAGGTGATCCTGCTTGGGCAGGGGGGTGGACTGGATGGTCTTTCGAGGTCTCTTCCAGCTCCTAATATTCTGTGATTCTGTGATACCAGGCAAATATTTGTAAAAACAAGGTTTTGGTTGTATAAATCTGTCTTCATAAATGCTAATATCTACACATACAGAAAAACTCCTGTGTATAAATAAGATTATTCGGCAATTGCTCTTCATTGCTTTTCTTTGTAAAAAGCTTCTGTCACCTAGACAGACAACAAAGGAAATATTATGAAATGTAGGGCTGCAGTTTCCAAAGGCATCCCAGCAGTTAACTGTTCGACTGATATGGGAATTTGCAAACTCTCATGAGCCCTGTTAAGAACACCAGCTTGGATGAGCATTCAAATGGCTCAGCTATTGTATAACAATCAGCAAGGTAAAGAAAAATCAGGTTACAAACCCCCTCTTTGGGACTAAACACAGAGGTAACAACAGAATTTAATAGGGACTAGCCGGCTTTTGGACTAGTAGTGGCTAACCAAGTGAATATCTGCCGAACATTATTTTGAGTATTTCTCTGGGTATTTCTTTTCCAAATCAATATTTCACAATAAAATCATATTTTAAGAAACAGCAAAAACCTCATTGCAGGAAGCAGATTTTAAAGATAAAAGCTGAAAACTTGGGAAAAGATAGTGGGATATTATTTAAGTTCTACCAGGAAATCTATAGTAAGTGTTTGTATGTGCACAGGGCTTTTGGAGGAAGGGAAATGAGAGGTTATGCTTTAGCACAGTTGTTCATAACAGAAAATTTACAAAAGATTTGCTTTTTCTATTGTGTTTTCATCATCCAAGAACTGAAAAGATAAATGGATATCTCATTTTATCTCCATAAGTGGAAATGTGCTAAAAAAGTGCCAAATGGAAAATTAACCCCACATAGGCAACTATGCTAGAAATAAAAATAAAAACATTAAACGCTCTGAACTTGAAGTGAGACAGCTCAGACGCCACTCTCTCATTCTGCTTTCTTTCCTCCACAGGAATTCCTCATTCCCTGTTGTCAGCCAAGACCAGCATTGTATTAAAATGCATGTAAATTTGTTGAATAGAAAAATTAAACTGAAGACAGCTTGCTTGGGTTCAACTGCCCACCCTACCTCCCATGAGGTCCTTACCATGGGATGTGCCTAAGATGACCCCAGCTCTTTATGCAGTTTCCTCCACAGCAATGTCAGCACTCTCAGTCACGATAGGAAGCAGCAGAAGATTTCCACCTGCAAAGCACTTCTGCGGGTGAACAGGTCATGTTTTAACATCAGCAAGTTTAAAGATTTATTTGAACTTAAGCAATATCTATCTCCCTTGTCCCTGTCTTTTGGAAGGAGGACTGGGCAAAATTTCTGGTGGAAAGTCTTGCGTAAGGCTTATTTTCCAGTACTAATCTTTTACAACAGAAGTAGGTTTTATCCTAATAACCAATCACATATAGCCAGCTTACTTTTGGACATTTTTTCAGTGAAGTTGTGACCAGATGTAGCAACAGAAGATGGAAGAAGCAACATTGTAGATGAAGAAATCTGCTTCCAGCTTCACTGTAACAGCGTAGGTCACTCTAAATCCTAGCAAGAAATGTAGTTATGACCTACATACAGTATGCCATGACGATTACAGATGGATAAGGCAAATGTGGTATTTCTGCTAAGTGGACAGAAAACCTGCCTCAGTGCTATCCTCAGCAGTTAAACTATCACATGTCCTCTGACTCCTTATAATATTTACATTCCTGAACTACTTAATTAGGGAGATTAATTCCTCAAGGTTCCCTTCCCTAACAGCAGAGAGAAATGGTCTCCTCCAGAAGGTTATTGGGGTTTTTAGTTATGCTGGATCATGTACTGATGAGATGATTTTTTTTTTTATTTTTTTTCATTTCTTTATTAAATGCAAAGGCATTGGACAACTTAACTTCATTTTCAAGTATGGCTGATTCATGTGTGTATATTTACATGGAAATGAAAGGCAAAGGCTTAAAACTCCTCTGCATAACTAATAAGGTTCGATATTTTTGTATAACAGTGTATGACAGCTAACTGCCTTCTGTAGCTATCAGTAGAACCTCTTGATTCAAGAGGAAACGACAAACTTGTGAATGTTTGTCAAGAACAGTAACCCTCAAACCTGTCTTTTCTAACCCCTGTGGATCGTTTGCAAGAAGATAGGCAGAATTATTGGTCAGTTGGGATCAAAGTCTAATTTTAATTGTAATATAATTTATTCCACATTTCAGTAATCTTATGGCAGAGGTATGTTCAAGGACATTAGAATAAATAAAAATCAGACTTAATGCTACTAATAAGGGAATGCTGTCAGCATGACAACAATGCAGTAATGGCACAGATCATCCGGAGAAATGAATAACGTAATGGCTCACTTTTTCTTTTAATTGCTTTTGATTGAGGCTCTGCTTTCCATCCAAGTCTTTTCACAAGTAATTAATGGGTGCAAACTTCTGTCAGAAGTGAATATTTTTCCGTAGTCCCCAAGCCAAAGCAGGCAACAGAACATTAGGTCTGGCATTTCTAATTACAACTCTAATTATATAAAACCTTTTTGCCCAAACCAGCAAGAAACAGTTCCTACTGTTTAATGGGAGTCGAGCTCTCACCAGTCAACATTCTGGTATAGTATTCATCTATGTAAAAGTCAATTGCTGCATGCTACCCACTGCTAACCGTTACCCACATATAGCTTGAGTGGCAAAATCCATCCAGCAGTGTACAATCCTTCCAGCCTTCTTTAAAACCCTGCCTCAGCATGGCATTTTTCTCTTTTTAATAAGTACATTATCAACAATAAACTAATATCAGAAGCAATAGGGAATTGCTGCTGCAAGCCAGCAAGTTCCAGTGTTCTTCGTACTCTCACCAGTGCAGCTCTCTGTTTTGTATCGCTATATTACAGTTTCTGTATCTTACAGACTGCAAGGCCACTGAGAGCTCATACTGCTCACAGCTAAATGCTACACAGTGCTACTCACCAACCTTTCACACAGAAGAAAGGAAGAGGGATGGAACAAAACTAAACCAATACCCAGACCAGAAATCAGGGATGCCCAAAGACAGAACAGCTCGGTCTGTATGAGCAGGAGGGGTAGTAGAGGAGGTGTCTCATGATGCATTCTTCTCCCCACTGTGTTCTGCTTCCCCTAACTCCCTGAAGAAATATATAGCCCTACACAACAGAGAAACACCATCATCACCAGGGCTTACTCCACTTTTTTTTTTCTTTTTTAATCAGATGTAACAGAATTTGTCAATTCCTATCAGTAGAAGAAAAAAACAAAACAAAACAAAAAAAAAACCAACAACAACAACAAAACCCCAAACCAAAACAACAAAACAAGGCAAATATTTCCCAGCAAAACAAGATTTTCTGCCTTTGGGAAATGCCAAACATCTGTCCAGGAAAGAAACATCTTCAAAGAAACAAAGTTCCCGGCATGGAAGACACTGATGGAACTAGCAAAAGTGGGGACAATTTTATGCTCTTCATGCACAATTTTTGGATGTATGTGAACTGCATCAAGCTCATGATACCTCTTGAGCATGACCATAAAGAGATAGGAACATACTCTTGCCTAGATGGTTGCACCAGCCTGTAATATTAGTCAGGTATAGATTGAAGAAATTCTTGCAATGGGCAGAAGTATTGTTAGTACCAACTTTAGTAGGTTAAGCAGGCATCCCTGATAAAGAGTCAGAGGAAATCTTCCCACCTGTTTGTGCAGAGCTAGTGCTCAAATTCTGGGTTGCAGTTTAAAGAGCAAAATCTGACCAAGACCTAATTTTCTCAAGGTATTTAGGTGTCTGTCTCCCATTGCTGCTTTAAAAAATCTACAGTCAACAGTGTAAATTTGGCTTCATCCATATAAAGGCATTGATTCCTGCACTTATATGACATCAGATCAGTGGGCACATTTCCAGTGGTATGTCTGTAACTTCCAGCTGTATTCCCAGAGGCTCAGTACTCTATAAAGGCTTCTGATAAAAATTGCTGATAAAATGGAAAAGATTCCATTGCAGTTGTGCTGTAGCACTTCCACATCAAACATCCTTCCATGGGCTAAGAACAGATCTTTGGCCGCTGCAGGGAATAACAGAAGTGTAGCCCCAAGTCTTTGTCTTACCAACATAAATCTTTGTGTCAGAGCCACTGAAATTCTCATGTTCACAGAGGTTGCAGAAGTGGTGCAAAATATTCCTTTGTCTGAGAACACACAGAGAAGAGAGGAATAACACATTTTTTTTCCTGTTTGAGATTAGTGGTTAGGATGCTGTAGATGCTGCCTCATCATAGTTAGGAAAATTGGTGAATAGAATTAGTAATTACATAGATCAGCCCATGCATGAATGAAGCTCATGTTGAGCTTCTCATGCAACAACATCCTCAAGCCCTTCTACTCAGGACTGCTCCCTATTCTCCACTCAGCCTGTAGTTGTGCTTGGGATTGCCCTGACACATGTGCAGGATCCCAGTGTCCATGCCACCAACAAATATGTTCAACAGTGCCAGTCCTTGTAGCAAACTCTGAGGAATGCCACTCGTCGCTTGGATGCCACTTGGATATTGAGTCATTATGCTTACTATATATAAGCATTATCATATGTTTAATAGAAAAAAAAACCCTTTCCCTTTTAGCTGGTTAAAGCTCTTCCTCTTCACCTTTTAATCTTCCATTTATTAAAAAAGTAATAATTATGCTTCACCCTCATGACCTTGGCTTTTCCAGCCTGCAGGAGAATCAGCCCCAGGTAAGGGGGTCCCTGGGGGAGTTTGCCCCTGGTTCCTGCAAAGGCATATGAGCCCATGAAGAGAAGCTGCCTTCACAATCTGCCTTGCTTTGGGATGTTTGCTGTTACGCCCCACACACACACCACAAATGATGCCAGTCAACTCCTTCCATAAAATGGTGCTTTCTTGCATTCTGTATTTGCAGGGGAAATCAACATTGAAATTCATTTCTCCTGTAAATTATGTTTCTTACATAAGAACATGCTTTCTGTTGTTGACTGTCCCAAGACTCAGCACATACATAATCCTCTCTGCTCCAGGGTCTCTCAACTATTTTTACTGCCAATGTGATGTCTGTGTGGTGTTGTTTTCCCCGCCCACCGGGGGCTGAAGGGTCTGCTGCAACCTGAAAGGCGGGTTGGCACTCTGTGGGTAAGAGTGTATATTTAGGCATCAAGTAGCAGTTGTTTAGGAGCCGCTCTGTCTGTCAAGTGCAAAGGAGGACCAGATTTCAAGTGCAGTGTAGACAGAATGGCCACGAATGAGTCTATTTAAGGGTGCTTACTGTCCTTGCATCAGCCTCCAGCCACCAGCACCAGGCAGAGCATACGTTTGACTTGTGAGCAGAATAGAGCCCTTTGTTTCCTCAGGATGGCGTGCTTTTGTGTTTCTGGTGTGTCTATCAAGAACACATTATGGCAGCCTCCTAAGGGCATGGGTCTGGTCCCAGGCAGAATTTACCCCACAAAATGTTATAAGCGTATAAGCTCATAGGGGTCCCTGGAAGTTCCTGCACAATAGGTAGTGTTAAACCAAATACTGAGCCACCTTCTCTGAAAATCTGGTGAGTCAGGGGTACAGAGATACTTAAATGTTTCTGCTGATCTTTGGAGTCACTCAGACAGACCTACACCTGGGAGCTGAATGCTCTTCCCTTTTCCCAGCCCACAGGTCAAATGACCCCTGTTCACATTGCTTTGTTTCAAAAAGAGGTTCAATAAATAAGGGGCCAGAAAGTCAAACAAAGCAAACTAGAAAATCTTACACATCTAGAAAGTTCTCAGCTTTCCCCTTCTTCTGTTTACCAGCTCACAGTTTTGATCTGGCCTTCACTGAATTAAATGGTTCTTGGTACATGTCTCCTTTCCTGCCAAATCCTGTTATCAGTCACTTCAGAGTAAAGAACCAGATTATTCTAAAATCCAGTCCTGAAATAAATACAGTGCAGCAAGAAAGATCACTTTTTTTTTTCCTATCTCTACAAAAAAGCACAGCAACTACACTTTGAAATGAGCTTTTTCTTCTTTTCTGCTCCCTCTTCCATGGAAGGACACTAAGCTCTCTCTTGTAAAGACACTAAAGATTAAAAGCAAGAACTGGATAAAAAGGTATTATAGCCAGAATCTCTTGACATGCACCTGCAGTTGTGTTGTTAATTCAGGGGGTGTAGGCTCATCCACACAGCAGGACGTTATGAATCCTACTTGTAAGCTCCATGTGCTGACAGATTTGGACTTGCTGTTGGGACACTTGTAATCTTTTCCACATCAGATGAACAGTAGTGTTTTATTTGGGTGTACAGAGCTCTATGAGGAGTTCCCAGTTTCTGCAAGGAGCTAACCTCTTGAAGTAGACTTTACCCCCATTCTTTCCAGACACAAGTCTTCAAAACAGGGCTAAGTCCAAAAAAATAAAATCAAGAACCTACCTATGAAATTTTGGGCTATTTTACAAACAGCTTCTTCAGTTCACAAAAGTAAGCATTTTCTATCATTTTCAGACTTCGGGCATGCAGAAAATGCTCAAGCCATACCTTCAGGAGGTTTTGCAGGATGGATGGAGGGTAAAGAATGGAGGGGTTCCCAATGAGAATGGAACCCCTGCAAACATGCCTGCAAAAATCAACAAAATTAGTCTCCAGTTATTGCAAGATTTGAAATCAAACCACGACAATTGTCAGAGTGATCAGAAAGGTTAGAGCAGACAGTTATTTGGCTCCTGCTGCTTTCCAAGACTCTCCTCAGTGGCACTCAAGCCCCCACTTCCCAAAATACCTTATTGGCAAATCTCTACTGGGTTGCTGTCTTTGGCAGAGTCCCTTTAGCTCTCTGTTCTGGGCCAGCTTGTACCGGTTCTGTGGAGAGCCACTCCTCTGACAGCTTTCTTGCTTGCTCAGCAACCTGTCCAGTTTATTGTCACCAGACTCCCACCCAGTTCATAATCTAGGGCAGCTGAGACCTCAGGCACATCTGCTGTCTCCAGGCTTGAGATCATCTGCTGACACTGACTTTTTCAGGCTAAGCTCCTGCAATAATCTGTTGTAGCTTTGCTGACTCCCCAGATATGCAGGTTCCTAGGTGGGGGAATTGTAGCTCTGCAGCTCAAGTTTGGGATGCAGAACCAAAAGCACCAAGCAGAGCTTCAGTTCTCCTGGGTTCAGGAAACATTAGACAAACAGAGTGGTGGGTGATTTCCAGGATGCAAGACTTTCAGGCAAAGCAAATCGTGATTATCTGCAAAAATACACCTAACAGGCAGTCCTTCCTTAAAGCTCATTTCTTGGTGTCCAAAGCATAGGTGCAGTTGTCATTGATGTGTGTCACTGACCTGGGATACAAGGAAGGCTATCCTTTTCCTTCCTTCCTTCCTTCTCACCTGTTTTCTATCATACCACCTATTTTTAAGTGAATTAAAAATGGACATTTTCTCCAGTCAGTCAATCCATTACTTCTGATCCTTTGTGGCAAATTTCCCTGTTTTCCTTGGCACTCTCCCCATACAATCAGCTCTTTGCTCCTCAGCAGTCTGCCACAGCACTTCGTGGCCAGCTCTCTTCGTTACCTGCCATGGCATTTATAGAGAAGTGTGTTTTGAGGTAAGCAAATATACTGGCTGAAGTGAAGAAGAGAATGTGAGATGCCAGAGGAGTGCTTCACAAAAAAAGAAAGAAGAAAAGAACTCCCAAGTATCCCTTTATTTAAAAGCTTTGTGTGGAATGAAAATTAGATATTCATCCCTGTTATACTTGCTTTTAAAATAAGAATTTTCACGAAACCTTCTACTTTTCAGTTACTCCCTTTTGAGTTCAAGAAAGACATAGAAGTTCAGGAAGCTCATAGAAGTTCATAAAAGTTCCCTCAGTTCAGGACAGACATAGAACTCCTTGAAAGAGTTCACAAGACACCAAGATGATTAAGGGAGTGGAACATCTTCCTTATGAGGACAGGCTGAGGGAGCTGGGTCTCTTCAGCTTGGAGGAGATTGACCTCATTAATGTCTATAAATATGTAAAGGGTGAGTGTCAGAAGGATGGCTCCAGGCTCTTCTCAGTGATGGCCAGTGATAGGATAAGGGTCAATGGGTCCAAGCTGGAGCATAGGAAGTTCCACGTGAATGTAAGGTAAAACTTTTTCACTGTGAGGGTGACAGATCACTGGAACAGGCTGCCCAGAGAGGTTGTGGAGTCTCCTTCTCTGGAGACATTCAAGACCAATCTGGCCACATTCCTGTGTGATTTAATCTAGGTGATCCTGCTCAGGCAGGGGTGTGGACTGGATGATCTTTCAAGGTCCCTTCCAACTCCTAATATTCTATGAATCCGTCAATCTGTGAGTATTTATCATTTATTTCTCTTACCTTCACTCTCATTCAGTAATTTATTATTGTCTTACTTTCTTTCAGAAAAAGACAAAATATGTTGTATGTAGAAGCAACAAGGATCATTTAATTAAATTAGAAACCCATTACAAAAGCAACTAGTCTCTCTTCATCTGCTGATATCAGTCTTAATCTCAAATGTGACCAGTGTCCTGTTGTGTGCACATAGGGTTTCTTTTTGTGGCTGCTGTAGAAATATTCCCAATAACATATGTTCGGTTTTTTTTCATGGGTGTTCTCTGAACACTGTAGAAACTGCTAGGTTTCACTTTCTGTAGGTGCTCTGAACTCACAGCTCTTCCTTTGCTCATTCCTCCAAGAGCAAAAGGGTCTTATGTTTGGGATTCTAACAAAAGATCTTTAACAGGTATTATGTTGTTCCCTATCATGCAATGCTCTCGGTGGCACCTCTGAGCTAAGGAAATCTGTAGCTTGTGACCTCACTGATGTAAGGTGCAGTTTGTGAATGACAAGCAGAGATCCTGCAAAAGAGGTAGAATGATGTAGAAAAAAAAATTCCTTGCAACAGAAAGGTTGCAAGGAAAGAAACAGTCTGCAGGAGTATGAAGAAGACAGCAAATATTAGAATTAGAATTGAAACCCCAGAACCTGCATAAAGCAACATGGGAATGTGCAGTGCAATGTGTAAGAGGAACTGATGGTAGTTAAGTAGGACACCAAATTTTCTTTTTCCACCCCTTGTTTTGTGCCTGTGTGGGGGTGCAAACTTTAATAGGAAAATGTTTAATAGAAAAAACAGGGTGAAGTGGACATACACGTTTCCATGCATGAAGGACCATGTCAAGCACACCGCTCTGAGTTTTTATGTCAAGACCCTGGTTTTGCTGCATTCCCTTAAGTGCCCTGTAAATCTTTTCTCCCCACGAATAACTAAGGATGATGCTGCTCCTACTAAAAAGACACAATTTCAAAACGATGGGCAAAGCCAGGAGAAAAAGTCAGTTAATTTAAGGGTAGGAATCAGAATGGCAAGTGGCAGACATAGGAAGGATTTAGACAGTGACTAAATCCTGGGAAAAATGATTCCATCTTTTTTTCCTATCTGTTAAAGCCAACATTCACTGTGACAGGAAAGAGAATGGTGACAGGGTAAGAGAAAAGGTAAAATAAACCCCCATTCCTGACAATAGAAAACTGGATTTGTGTTACTATAACTAGTTATGTTTCTGCTACATCCAAACACATACACGCTGTGGATAGATGTTCATATACGTCCCAATATGTTATTTATGTTCCTTGGAGAAAGCAAATGTTGTTTTCCTTTTAGATAATGTTACAGCAGTTATATATGTCCTTTGTCAGTATTACTTGTGTAGGAGAAAAAACAGATGGTTCCTTCATACTGAAAAAGGCAAATACTACATTCTGAGCTTTAGGATGATGCCCACAGTCTTGAGTAATGAAAGAATCCTGAAAGAAATTTGGTTTCAAAACAGTGGGAGGTAGATTTAGATTGGATATTAGAAAAAAGTTCTTCACTGTCAGAGTTGTGGAGCACTGGAACAGGTTGCTCAGGGAGGTGGTGGATGCCCCATCCCTGGAGACGTTCAAGGCCAGGTTGGATGAGGCCCTGAGCAACCTGATCTAGTTGGGGGTGTCCCTGCTTCTTTCAGGGGGGTTGGACTAGATGAGCTCTGGGAGTCCCTTCCAACTCTAAGCATTCTATGATTCTATGATTCTATGAAATTATTGTAACCTGAACTGTGCTGATTCAATGAGAGCAAGAGAAAGAGAGAGAAAGTTTAAGTGGAAAGTTAATGATCATTTCAAGGTCTGGATTCTTTCAGTCCTGTTGTTGATTGCCTTTTCTGATACTGTCCACCTTTCCTCATGTTATTAGCTAGAAGTCCAGAAAAGGACATTTTCATCAATTCTACTAGACACCAAACATCATTTTAAACAGCTAAATCCTAGTAGTATCAGATGGACTAGATGAAGACCCGTACCTAATACCTTATTATTAGAAAGAAATTGTATTGAATAGAAGCTTCTTTCATCTTGGCAATGTTTCCAGTGTACCTTATGTTCCTGAAATTGTCAAATGTTATTACCCCTTACAGTTAGCAGAACACATTAAATAACTGAGGGGTCTTCAATCTGTTTTAGACCCTTTCTTATTACACTGACATTACAATTAACTTTAGTTGTTTGGGTTTTTTTCCTATTCTTAGAGAAGCATAACAAAAAAAAAAAACCCAGTAAACTTCAGTTGCCTTTATATTCTGGGGATACTTTCTTTTAAACAGAGCAGATGCCTACCAAAGAACATATATGGAAAAGGCTAGACTTTTCTGAAGAGATACCACCATTCCAAGTCTTTTGATCAGATGAAAAAAAAAATCTAAAAATAAATTTCAGGCAATTGTATACAGAAAACACTTGGCCAGGGCACATTGCTTCAACAACTTCCATTCTGCAAATAGAAAAATGGGAAAAATCCATATTTCAAACTTGTCCATATAATTTATCCACTGTTCAAAATGACATGCACCTAACTCTGTCAGCAGGTGGTATTTATGTCTTTCCACTATACCCAATCTATTCAGAGTTTATTCAGGATTGTGGGTTTTTTGACAAGAAGTGAGAGCCTTTCAAAACCATTTTCACTCAATTTCTACATGTTCTGTGACAGAGCTCCATCGCAGAGACACTGGGGTTTAAAGTTATTTAATTTTTATTCCTGTATCACATCAATTGTTTTTACACTCTTGAAAAAGTAAGACATAAGACTACACTAGCTCAAGGGGAGAGATGAGTAAAGGCAATGAAAACATGACCATGCTTGTCCTCCAAGTGTCTACATTTTTAAATTGACTTATAACTTACATTTTTGTACAAACAGACACTGCTACTCATTCAGGAAGAAATCCATCTATAGACAATAAAAGCAAAGCACTTCACTAAACCAGGCCCTGGGCTGTTCGGGATGACATTCAGGTAAACAATTTAGCGTGTTATAGATGAGCTGAACTTTCCACCTTCCTAGAAATGATCCATCATCCTTCTTGTAGCACTCAACCTGGCTGATCTTAAGTAGCTGTGGAGAAACTATCAACTCCAGCAGATTGAATTTCCCCTTTCAAGGAAGCCGGTGTCCTCTTCGCACCTCGTCATGCTCGGGTTTGCAGTGATATAAATCTCTTCATCTCCCGCTGCATGTGCTTGTTTATGCTGAATCAATACTTTATGGAATACAAATTTTTTAGGTAGAAAATGTGGATAAATTTAAACTGAAGAAAAGATAATCTTTCTTTTCTTTAGGTACTTACTAAAGTCTGAAAATTAAGGTCAGCCAGACTGTGGCTATGATCTGCGTATGTGTTGGCCACAAGCAGTCACGCACCTGGCGTCTGTGGTGAAGGTAATTTTAAGCATCAATATTATTGAAAACAAATGTGAATAATATCCTTGCAAATAAGGTTAGCTATGATTAATTAGTTGTTCGTTTTGTTCAGAGAAAAGTGCAGTCTTTCCCCAAACCAAGGTTATAGCTGTGATCCAGGCCAGTATGTCACATGTCAGGGAGTTCGGCCTGGTTGATGTCAGGTGAAGCTTATGTCTCGTCCTTACCTGATGCTTTTCATCCACAGATCACATTTGAAAGCAAGGCTGTTTCACCCGAGGTGGAACAGCCACAATCTAGGTCTACCATAATCGCTGTAGCAAATACCAACTGGCTTTTGTTAAGAACTATGTGTGCCACAGACAAGATGCTCCTAAAAACTCAAGTGCTCATAGCCAGTGCAATTAACTTTAAATTAATAAACTACAGTGGGACTCCAAGCAAAATGTCGATTTCAGCAGCCCAAATTTTGGTAATTTCAGGAGAAAAGTAGTTATTAAAATCAGCCAGATAAGAAGGCTGGTGATTTGACACTTGGGCAAATGTTATTTTAAATGATTGCCATGCAAGCAGGTACCCCAACTGTACAAAGGTTCTGAATAAAAATTCCAGACCTAGCTGGAACAGACAGCCTCACCTAAAGTGAACAAAAAATCCAAAACTCCAGAGGCAAGGAAACATAGCGGGGAAACATGTGGAATGTACTAGAGCAGACAGGGAGTATAGAAACACATTGTGAGTTGTGAAGTGTCTGTCACGTTCTACTACCCTTTAACCTAATTTAAAATGAAGTGAATCCCCCAAACCCACAACAAATGACAGGCTTGTTTGAAATTAAACCTATATACTTTGCCTAATTTTTCAGCTAAGTCAAATCTGTTGGAATACAGGGGAAGGTAAAATGACCTACGGTAGGGTGAAAAAAAAAAAAAGGGGAAATGGGAGATAGGAAAGTGCAGAAAATGGAAAAAAGGAGTGTGAAAATGAAAGTTGTGCAAATCCTCACCTGTGAAAAAGATAAATTCAAACCCTGGATGCTCTCACAGTGCGGGACACATAATCTCTGTTACAGCAACCTATAAAAACTAGCATGTGAAACACACCAGAGCAAGGTATTTCAATACATCTACTGAGCTGATAAGGTTAAAAGTAGTCATCTTTTAAACTCTATTTAGCAACTGGCAGAAAGAAGCAAGGGAGAAGTTATCTGCCCACTCTCCAGCCTGCTAGTGTGATCTGAGCAGTAGAAAGCTTCGGGGGGAGTAAAAAGAAAAAACAGGGAACAAAAGACAATATTGAAAATGGGAAATAGAGTAAGATGCAGAGAAGATGTGCCAAAGACAGATCATACCAAATATGCAGTAGATCTCTTCTGCTCTGACTTCAGAATAGCATGCCATATATTAACACATGAAATTATTAGCTAAACTGAAGAAGAGAAATATGAGGAAAAAATATTCTGATTATTAACCATCAAATCAGGAGGCCTACGGGCTGGGCTTGTAGGGGATGTATAAGGCTTCATGGAGGAAATGAGTGGAGTTTTTCAAGGATCTAGCATGGAACTAATTTTACAAACCACATTTATTATCAGATTTAAGAAAAATGTACTTTTTTGTTAGGTACAGTTCTCAAGAGTCACTAAGGGTGTGGTTAAACCAGCAGTTTTTTCCAGGCCGGCTTGTGTTTGAAACAAGTCTCCGAGTTGCTTTGTGATCTACATTATGGTTCACATAAAACTGCAAGCTCAGAACACACACCAGACTCCCTTCGGAGGAAAATAAATGCAGAGATATCTTTCAGAACCACAGAACATGGTCTGGACACCAATGGATTCATTCCAAGTGGCCCAGGTGGGATGTAGTCAAGTAAACTCTCTGAGACGTAACCAGTGTGGAGAACCGGTCCTTGGCACCAAGCGCAGGCCTACTCCTGTTGGGCTGCACTGACTGCCCGTGTAGCCTGAGCAGCTAAGTATTATCAACATGAAAGAGATCAGAAGGAAAACTTGTCTTAATGGAATTAAGTAAAAGTCTTAATGTTATTAACAGTAAAGAAACCTATGTAATTAGAGGCTAAACCAAATACAGTATTGCCTACAAAGTAGGAACCTATTCTGAGAACAAAAAGATCTAAGTGCTAAACAGGTTGTACAGTGAATCATAGGATAAGTCTGAACAACTAGAGTGATGAATTTCTGTAAAGATGTGAAAAACAAACCCCCAGATATATCAATATATTTACAATAGGCCAGGTTATTGCTGGTACATTTTTTTAATAGGAGAGCAGCTGACTGTTGCAATGAAATTAAAGTGCTCATAAGAATTCCAAACTGATAAGGGAAATATAGCTATTGGCAACACAAAATTAATCTGCAGTAGTTTGCTAAAACAATATTAGTAAACTGAAACTGACGGGCTAAGTGGGATTCATACATGGATTATATGTTTCTGTGAACACCATCCCTGATAATTACACTAGCTGGTAAGGAACAATGGTTTTATGATTCTTCCTATGGACAACTCACAGTGATTGTAAATTCATCTCTTCTAGAGCATTATCTACCTGAATGAGAACCAAGACAACAGATTAGACATACTGCTTTTTATTTAATACAGTGGGTTCTTATATTTTAATTTCAACAAACTATTCTAAAATAAAAGTATTGCAGCTATCAGACATCCACTCGCTATGCTGCTCAACATTGCAATTCTGCCAACTGTCGTTCAGACAAATAATACTGGGCTTTACTGAATGCATAAAATACGCCAGTGAGGTTAATTTGGAATACTGAGTTCTAAAATACAAACCAACTCAACATTACCATACAGAGAATATTGATGAAAGTGTTAATAAATGTGACCTGAAAGTTAGACATCTGATAACTGTGATAACTGAAATTAATTTGCTTCTGAGTTTAATTAGAAAAGGTTTAAATACAGGGCATGAACTTGCCCTTGAATAGCTAAATCATACTAATTGAAGCACTCCTTCATTATAATAGATCATTTATTCCATTTGCATCCTCATATGTACGTGCATAGTCCTGCTAAAAATTTCTACTTGTCACACTGCCACGTTTGGTAGGAAAATTTATGGACAAGAAGGTATTGCTGGGAGGATGAAGGCAGAAGTTCCTGGAAAGGGTCATAAAACAACTCATAAAAGAACTTCCAACAATCCAGGAACTCTACAAGATGCTTTAAAAGCCTTTCAGAGAGAAAACTGCTACAGGTCAAAACTATTTCCCAAGTTTCACTCAGCAGAAACTATAAGACTAGAAATGCTGTATTTTAAGGATGAGTAAAATCAGGTCTAGGTCTGAGAAAGGCACTTCAATACAGTTGGAAAAAAATAAAAATAATTAAAAAAATGTGGCTATCTAATATACAAGATGGGATAGGTATAGTTTTCTACCTCCAATACTGGTACCAGTGGTGCCAGCTCACCTTCCCATCCCTTACACCTGCCAAACATTAGAGCATCCATCAGGATGAGTAACACCACACCTGAGTAGTCTTGCTGCTGAGAAACCCGCACCACCACCTTCCCATCCATTAAACCTTGTGCAATGGAGCAGCCGGAGCATTTGCCAGTCCCTCCTGCTGAGCTCTATGCTACCCTGCATGGAAGTGGTCAGTTCATTGGCCCACAGGGAGAGTAAACTGGGCTACCCAGGCAAAAATATCCACCTGAAAAGAATCCAGTTCCTCTTTCAAGGATTTTATCCAGCAACCTTTTAAGGTAAAACACAAATTCAATCCCGGAAGAGACAATGTGACCCAGTGTTTCTGCTCTGTCACTGCAGAATCCTGCTCTCTATAGCCTGATGAAACTCAACCAATAAATGAGCAGAGGGAAAGAGCTTTTGCTAAGGAGGGAGGGGCAGCCCATAACATCAGTCTTACTTGTAAGTAGTGGTGATTAAGATGCTTATCTATGAGTTAGAAAATATATTTTTAATAGTCTTAGAAGACAAAGCAAACTCATTCCTTGCAGGATCTAAACTATTTCTTTTAGGAGTTATTACATACAAAGGATGCAATACTGTAGCATTTCCTCCAGCTAGATGTAGGGTTTTGCTGCTTCTTCCATGAGAAGGCTTGTTCTGTAGCTATGTCATTTACTCCTCTGGTGACAAAACTAGTTTAAACCTTCCTGTCTTGGGCTTCTTTTTCTCTCTGTGGTTGTACCAGAGCAACTCGTTGTGGGGCTGCACAGGGCATTAATGGTGGAAAATTTTTTTAGAAGCCTGTGAACTGGATCAGCAACAGTTTGCATATGGTATTTCTGCCCTAAAGATAGAAAGTTTGACATGCTCTTGTGTTCACCAGTTCCTTGTTAACCATACATGGCTCCCATTTTGGTAAAGGTTAAGGCTCCTAACTCTCCCCATATAACACCGAAGACTCAGATGTCTTTCCCCTACTGCAGATGCTGACTTCTGTATAGGAAGAATAGTTTTCAGGCATTTTGAACATCTACAAGTTTTCCTGACTTGAGTTGGAACTACCAAAGCAGCATGAAAGGATGCAAGGTCCTACATTACCCTCAAGGGAGGTGAGTCTTCCCCTCTACACAGCAGTGGTGAAGCCACACCTGGAGTGCTGCATTCAGCTCTGGACTCCTCAACATGAGAAGTGGACATAGCAAAGCCAGTCCTGTGAAAGGACAGAAAGAAGATGAAGAGACTGGAGCATCTATGAGGAAAAGCTGAGAGAGCTCACACTGTTCAGAAAGGGGAAGAGAAGGCTCCAGGAGGTCTTATCAATGTGTGTAAATACCTAAAAAATGGTGCAAAGAAGGAGCCTGGCTTTGAAAGGAGCCTGGTACACAGTGACAAGACTGGAGCCAATGGGCACAAACTGGAAGACAGTAGGTTCCTTCTGACTATCAGGAAACATGTTTTTACTCTGAGGATGACTGAGCAATGGCACAGGTTGCCAGTCTCCCTCCAGGAGACACAGGTTGTAGAGTCTCTATCCCTGGAGACAATCAGAAGCCATAGGGACATAGTCCCGGGTAACTGGTTCTAGGCAGTTTTACCTAAGCAAGGTAGTTAGACAAGATGACCTCCAGAGGTCCTTTCTCACCTCAACCATTCTATGATTTTTCTGGGAAAAAATGACAAATTTTCATAGGGAATATTTTTCATGGGAGTATTTTCATAATTGGTCTGTCAACCACAGAATTATATACATTATGGTGCCTAATTATACTTTGATATGGAATATTTGAGATCACAGAGGAAAAATGGGTCTTACAATGGATATATGTAGATAGACATTTTATTTCAAAAAATAGCAAATGTATTAAGAACACAAACCAGAAAGTTATTAAAAGCTTCATAGCAAAATATTTAGCCAACTCTGTTACAATATATAGGCTTGAGGTTCTAACAGTTAACACTATGCCTCAATTCACTGAGCAAGTAATGCTCCTGATACATAAACATTGCGCAATTGAAATATGGAGCTGGATATTTAAAAAAAAAAAGAGAGGATATTTTTTAATTTGAACTTTCATAATCAAAGCAATTGAGGAACAACTACATTTTAACAGGTTTTGTTCTTTTTGGGGAAAGCCATTAAAAATAATTCCTGAGTACACAGGTTAAGTGAATGTATCAAAACCAACCAATTAAGACCACCATCCCGTTTGGTGAGCCTTGCGGCTTGAAGTGACGCTCTCTAGCTTGGCTGTCAAGGCAGGATCACGGCCTAAATACCCTAATGAAATACACAAAAATTTTCTGGTATGTACATTCAAATTCCTGTTTTGTTCAGCAAAAGCCTACCAACTGTCAACTGTGAAGCTTGCTTTGCTGAGAAAAACATTGTTTTAAATGTCAATTCATTTTGCAAAAATCTTGCAATGCAAATTACCACAGCTAAGCCTCTAGTGAACCATCATGACAATAATTATGTGAAATGCATGAATCAAAATTTAGGCAAGGGGCTTTTCAGACAATGTTAGCATATATATATATTGAATTGTATGTTTTGTATCAGTACTTTGAACACAGAGATGTACTTATTTAGCTTCCTGCTATTGTAATGAGAGGCAATATATTCATTTTCCATTATTTTCTTCAGATTCATGCCACAATATCATCTTATTATACACCATGTTCCTAAAATCATGTTGGCATTCATGATTTTAATTGGACCTGTATATTTCAATTTTAAAGCTGCTGTCAATCAAATTGATTTAGGGAACTAATTTCAGAGGAATTTTCAGATTTCTTACTTTACATATTTTTTCCCAGAATTACAGGATTCAATTACTATGAATATAGAAAGGTTATTGTACAAAGCGGAGTTAATATTCACAACACTGTTATTCAACTCGACCTATTACAATGAATTTACAAAATGGTTTTAATTATACCCACTCTCTTCTATCCACCCACCCCAATATGTAAACAAGTTTCTCACAATGACAATGTAAAGACTGTAGTTACCTAGATGTGACATATGTGAAAGACAACACCTAGGATATAGGCCTGGATTTGACAATTCCAGTATGTGCTCCTGCTCACTTCCCATTCTATACTGCAAGCACTGTTTTTTAGACTCTTGCAGTCATTAAATCAACAGAACTTACAGGTAAATGGAGCTTTCTTTCCTAATGCAAGCTTCTGGAGTCAAATTGATAGAAAGTGACATGCTCATATAGAAGAAAAAAGACTTTGGGGAAAATTGGAATCAGTCATACCAAAACTCTCTGAGCAATGAAAATGTACAATATTGCAGCTGTATGTTACTAAGACAAAAATCTCTGCATTACAAGATGAAGGTCTCTGTACACACAAGCCAATTTTAATGGCCTATTAAGCATTTGGTTAAAAACAGGCTTGTACTAAGTCTCACTGAAAAGGAAACACTTGTCAAAATGTTTTCTTAAAAAATACTGTATGACATCTAGTAAACTGCACTTTAAATATTAAAATCTTGTTTCAGAAGTTCCTCGCTTAAGGTTGTTACTCAAAAACTCGTCATGTTCAAAACTCAAATTATTATGAGATCTTGATATCATAAGAAGCTTTTCCTTATTAGTAAAGTCTTTCCTGACTGCTGCTTGGGGCACAAGTAGTCTATCCATGGGGTCCTCTTTGTTTTCTAGTTTCATATATCCTTTACTGTTGCTCCGATCCAGTCTGGGCCAGCTGGGGTGTTTCCTTTGTTCAGCTTGGACAGTGAGTGTAGATGGACCCCTGTCCAAGTCCAGGGACTTCGAATGTGAAGACAGAAGATGCAAGGATGTGTTGGACCCGAACTGTTTTCTGGCAGTGCCAGGGGATAAGAGCTTTCCTGTACTTGGTCCGAGAGTCATAGAAGACTTGAACTGATCAGATGGGGTGTCCACAAAGGAATTGTGTCGTGGCAGCATGGTAGCAGCCGGTCTGTAGGATTCATTGGTATCAGTCAGTGGAATGGCCAGAGAATCCATCGACAAGTTTCTAGATCGACTCCTAGTGATCTCTGAGTCCTCAGTTATGTTGTCTATACTGGGCTCATCAATAACACAGTTATTCAGTTTAATTACTGGCAGTGTGAATGCACTAATGGAAGATGATACAATGGATTTTGTCTCACACTTTATAGAGCTAGTGTTTTTGTCATCTGAAGCCTTGCTAGAATGAGGGTAAAGTCCAAAGACTGAACCAGATTGCTCAGTCAGCAGAGGTGGCAGGAGGTTACCAGTGGTCCTATCTTCATTTAGGGTAATCTCATCCTCTTCAGCAGAACTATCCATTCTAAAACTACCCTTGAAGCCAGAGAAAGGCTCAACTGTGTTTGCAGCCAGCCGTGATGCACATGAGCTCCCACTGTGCCTGAGTTCTCCTTCCCCCAACAAGCCAGTGAAGGCACCACTCAGCTGCTTTTGTTCCTTGATCCTCAGGGTGTGGATGTCTATTACAGTGGAGTATATGTCTCTCATGTGTATGATTTTTGTCTCCTTGTCACGGTTTTCATGCAGAATGGCATTTGCACAAATAAAAATGAAGATTCCGATGCCCATAGTAAAAGGGCCCAGCATTTTCATCTTATCCGAGTGCATGTGCTGCTCAAAGAAACGAAGTAAAATGCTTCCCTGGCTTCTCAGGACCTGGGTTTCATTTACAGACAGATTATCTTCGGATCCTAAAAGTTGTTCCTTTTGGGGCCAGTATCCAAGGATGGCCATTGCAATTCCCAAGAATGCAATAAGCACTCCCAAAACAAGGAAGAATCCCGATGGAGAATAGAGACGGATTTTCCCCCTGACAATCACGACATCTGCCCTGGGCCGGCGTCTAACTGGTTTCTTCTCCTCAGAAGCTGGCGCTGCGGCAAGATTTACATGCTGCTGAGATCTGGCAGAGTCCTGCCTTTTTAAGGCAGCCAGTCCTGTTATGACTCCTCCAGTTGCTATCATAGTTCTATATTGTACCCTGGGGGAAAAAAAAGGAGAAAAAGCAGAAATACAGAGGTAAGCAAAGGTTGTGTCTGCATTTTGTTATTCTGTAGCTATTTCTTGATAATCAAATATTCATGAATTCAGAAAAGCTACTGTATCTTAATCCAGTAGCACGACATATTAGCAGTTTCAAGTCTCACATAGCATCTTAAAAAAAGTTTCCCAAAGTCTTTTATCACTGTAAGTATAGGTAAAAAATCCTCCATCAGTGATACAGACAGTAGCAGAAAGATAGTGCTCTTAGTGGTGATAGATCAGAAGTAAAGATTAAAATATTCAGAAACCTTAACACGATTTATCTTTGGGCTGGTCTGCAGCAAAGTCAATAACATACTACTGTTAACTTCTGTGACACACAATGACTAGGAATACAGACCATTCTACATATCCCCTTTAGAAGAGCTTTTCCTATAGGTTTCAGTATACATTAATACCTTTTTTTCATCCTCATTTAAAGAAGCTTTTATTAATCCCATTCAGATCACTGAAGTCTCAACTACAGAATCTTTTTTGACGTTCCTAATAGAGATGATCCCCTTTCATGTCTATATAGATCTTTTTTCTCCCCTTCTTGGCTCCTCATTGACCACAAATCAAATAGCTCTATTTAGTTTAGCAGATAGAAAACTTCATAAATTTCATCAATTCAAATCTTTATCGTTTTATGAGGAAGTTGTTTCATTTTATACTTACTTTTTTACCTGGCTGTCTACTACATGAGAAACATCAACCAGCATGTGTTTAAAAAGAAAAAAACATGTTTGATAATTTTTTAATGAGTAGGAGTACCAAATGAAACAACACAGTGCAGGGTAATTGTATTTTATTTTACATGGCATCTTAGAACCAGACTCAAAAACAGGTCCTCAGCTAAACTGATGAATACTAGAATGAATACTAGATAATATTGTAGAGTGAAATTAAGATATCATAAGCCAGGTATGAAAAAAATATGTTCTCTTTGGTGGCCTTACTCTGCTCAGAGGTAAAGAAAGGCTAGCAGTCTGCTGCAGAGGAAAAGGCTCTGTGTCAAAGCTGTGCACTGTTTAACAAGCAGACAAGGATAAAGTTGGCCTGGGTGAATACTGTGAGAGTCTAAAAAAAAGGAGGCAAAGTAAACTGGTGACTACTTGCAATTTACAGGCAGTAATTTTCATCAGATCTCTTAAAATATTTATGTTTTTTTAAAAACATCTTAGCAGTGCATCTGTGGAAAAAAAATAATTAGAGCTATCATGGAACGAGAAATGAACAGACTACATTTTAACACTAACATAGATATCCAACACTGCAAGAGGTGTCACAAAAGCAGATCTACAAACAGAAATCAGTCCAACACACCAATTACAAACTTGATTATGAAATTACTAGTGAATTTGAGATGGGTGGCCAAGTGGAAGGACTAATCCAGAGGAAAAAAAATGTTTCCAGTGTTCATTATTATGTGTCCAACAGCAGTTCAGATGACAGAGAGAGAAGTAACCTGAACTATTATTAAAGGGCAAAGTGCTGATTCTCTCACTGTGAAAAAAAATGTCTTTTATGAAGGAAAGACCAGCAAAAAATGCTCAGGGTGCTAAATATACAGCATTTTCTGAATTTCTGAAAGAGGATTTCCGAGCATTATTCGAGAAATCTCCAAGTTTTCACTTACAGTGTCAGGTTCCAGGTTCCTCATCTCTCTGGATATTCTCACCCTCTGCAATTATCCTCCATTTTTATGCTATCTGGGGAACTTCAGCAGTTCAGTGTCAATTTATTTCTTGAATGAAACACCTTTTTTTAATGTAGTAATTTAAAAATTCCCCTTATAAAGTTATTTGATATTGGTAATCTTCAAAAAGGAAGGCAAAACTTTCCAATATGCCTATGTCTTTAAGGTTTTCTGCTAAAAAAAAGATCATTATTCTGTAAAACAATGTTTTGAATCTCTAGATAGGACATCCATTATAAAAGGTATTGTATTTAAATAAATGCAATTAAATGCAATTATTGTTCTCTATGAAATAAACTGAGAGAATTATGGCATGCCTTTACTGAAACAAATAGATCATCTGGCCATAAGCTCATTTGTTACATTATTCTTTTCCAGATCCCAGACCTTTGTGGGAACAAGAACTTTCCATATTCATGTGGTATTTCACAGGCACACATCAACCTAGTTTATCCATTCCAGGGCTGCCAAGGACCCTCACATGTATCGCAGGATTTGTTATTTTGTGTGCTGTACCGTGCTTATAGCTGGATTGTACCAAAGAGTGAACAGAGTAAAATCACATCTGCTTCCTAAATATTTTAAGCACACCTCCAGCAAGAGCTCCTAAGTCTAAAGATCAGTGCCACAAAAAAAAAATATTCTTAAAAATTAGATCTTAGGGTGTCTCTCTGTGCAAAGTTCTCATTTGTGAATTTTACAAAAAATGCAGGAAAACTACATCTGAATTTCATTGAGATTCCATTGATCTCTAGTACCTTGAAGAACAACAGAGGGAAATTGAGATCTGGCCTCCTCCCAGTATTTCAGAGGAACAGGTTGTTCCTGTGTTCGTTTCACCTGCATCAGAAATTGGATGCAGGGAAAGGCAAGACTGGCTGCAATAAGATGCAAATATATTTTATAGAGTCTCTTTCCTATTTCTTGAGTTCTGATCAGTATCAATATTATTAAATCTCCCTTTCATGGAAAAAATCACAACCAGGTTTGTAAGTAATAATTTGTAACAAGCCTCAGTGTTGGTAGGGCTTCTATGCTACTTAATATTAGCAGCTGAATTTGGACCTCTTTTACGTCTAATAAAATCAACTGTATTAACAGACATATTGGTACGAGATTATTTTACTTCATACAGACAGCTTTTCAGACACCAAGCACAATGAAGTGCATAGTAAAATGGAAACCTTTTTTAAGAAAACATTTCATTTAGAATAGAGACATTGTAGATAGATTTGAACTATTCTGCAAATCTGTTTTCTTTCACCATAAAACAGCCCTAAGGAGTGCCAGTGACAAATGCTGCTTCTCTTATTTAATTTACCAGTGGCTGCATTTAGTTTTACTCTGAAGTCCAAATTCAAACTTCTGAACAAGCAAACTTAGAAAACTTTCATTCAAAACTTGAGTTAAAGATTATGCTAAAAGCTCAAAGAACATCTCTTTGGTGGCACTGTGAATGACACAGGCTTGTTCTAAAATGAATCAAATTAAGATAAAATGGACACAGAAAACGGGGAAAAAAAAAAAAAAAGGACAGGTCTGTAATTCATTTTATAAAACACAACTGTCTGGCTGATACAAAAGCACCACGGCTGCCAAGCTCCTTTTGAAGAACAAATGTTAAGAGACTCTCTAATCCCCTAACTGCTTGGTTTGTTTCATCTTCAGCCAGAACACCAGGTCCAAAGACCTGGACATCTTAGGGTTTTAGTCCTGAAAGAAGCAGTGGCCCAGATTTATCTCTATGTTTAACTTTGCTTTGTATTGTGCTTGTTGTTAGAGTGGCCCTGACACCAGCCCTGCCCGGCACTCAAACATGCTCAAGAAAAGCCTGTCGATATAGATACTGTAAAGCAGCTCTTGCTCTCCCTCTTGCTCTGCATTGTTTGCACAGGGAAGGCTCTGAGAATGACTCAGTCTCTTGATGCTTCAGCTCTAACCTCTACAATGGCCATTCGCAAGGTATACATTGTCTTTTTCATCCAGGCTGTAGGCTAAGCCCGGTCCTCTGCATCTGGCACACTTTCTAGGACATGCCCTGAGAAACTCCAGCAGAAAGGAAGTAATAGGTGGTCATGTGCCCCTAAGCATGAAGAAAGGATGGGTCCCTCAGCAGCTGCTACAGATTGTTATCTCAGGTGACTGCAGCCTCCAGAGCCTGCAGAGAGCCATGATGACATGTGGATAAGGTGTCATGAGAAGGCTGCAGCCCATCTAAGAAGAGAATTTTAAAGAAAGACGAAAAAGGTTGTGCAGGAAAGGTTTGTAAATATGATGCAAAATGGGTAATGATAAAAAAAGCATCACCCTGGGATGTGGAGTGACATTTGCTTCTTCCTTACATCACACTGGCTCCCCAAGCCAAGACTGCAAGAGAGGCTGAAAGGGATCCTCCTTTATCACCTTCCCACATGGGGAAAGGTTGCTCAAAGAAAGGCTGTCATAAACGTAAGAAAGAGATTAAAAACTGTTTTCATGGAACAGTTTGCTGTGAGTAAACACTAGACTTGCTTTTGCCAATCAAAGACCAAAATGTTTTCCTAACCAAGTCAGGAGGTCAAACAACTCAAATCAACAAAGATACGGTAGGTTCAGTCTGTGCTACAAAGAAGCACAGGTAGATTGTCATAGACAGACTGTAATCTAGCACAGGTGGACAAGGACCCTTCTTTTTCACCAATACATTGAGCTGTCACTGACAACCAGGCAGAAATACGGTTCACTTTTTCTGCTAGCGTTCCACCTATCTGACTTTGCCCACTGACAGAAAGGAAGGCAGGAGGCTGGTGAGCTGGAGACTTGCTCAGGTAGCTGCAGAGCACAGGGCAACCTGAACAGCCTGGAAGCCTCTATGGGGATGTATGGCATATACGGAGTGACTCAGAGTCCCTCTCAAGCTGTGAGCCATCCTCAGAAGTAATACCCAGTTATCCTTTGGAAGCTAAGCAAATGACAAAATGGGTGAGACGGGATTTGATGGGATTTAAGGTCAGCTGACTCACTGATTGATTATCCCAGGTATAAGAGATGTGTCAACTGAAAGAACCTATTACAGACTGCACAGTTCTGTTTTCACAGCAGCTGAGACAAGAACTGCTCTTTAGACTTCCCCTGGTCCCACAAACTATAAACTACTTTTATCTCTTTTTATCTCTTTTATCTATGAGGCTGCCACCTTAATATCCCTCTTTCCTCCCTAATGACTAGCATCATCTTAACTGTACTGTTATCAACTTAACTTTTTTCCCAGAGATGGTCTAACAGTAGTTAATTCAAGTTCTAATCAATCACAGAATGTTAGGAGTTGGAAGGGACCTCAAAAGATCTTCTAGTACAATCCCTCTGCTTGAGCAGGATCACCTAGATTAAATCACACAGGAACGTGTCCAGATTGGTCTTGAATGTCTCCAGAGAAGGAGACTCCCCAACCTTTCTGGGCAGCCTGTTCCAGTGCTCTGTCACCTGCACAGTGGAAAGGTTTTTCCTTAAATTCCTTAATCTCTCAGCAATAGCTCTCAACTTCAGTCTTTGTTGTTTGCATAATTAATTTATTTTTTTTTACTTTTCCTGCTAGAAAAATGATTGAAACTTAATTATGTCTTAATCATTCTGGTAGAGATAACACAGCAATCACCATACAGAGGGTAGTTCACAAGAAATAGGAAGATCATCCCAAATTCCATCTTTATTTAGCAGTTTAAAGAGCAGCCCCCTCAAAGTGCCTTGCACACCAATGGGACTATCTCAATACATCTCTCTCCTCATATCCACTTCTCAGAAGATGAGCTGATTGAACAGATTTAAAAAGAAAAGCAAGCAAGTAAAAGACATCTTTTGTATTTATGATTATGGGTTATCTTAAAGATACTGAAACTGACAATAGGTGAGAAGAAAGATCACGAAATGTGGTTTTAAAAGTCTTCATAACCTCAACTGTGATTTTAAAGTCATGCTAGCAATAGCCTTAAAACATTAAAGCTTTGAAATTTCCACCTGAAACAAACCCTTTGAGTTCAAATTCCCTTTAATGGTGCCTCTTTTAGGCTGTAAAGCGATAAACTTAGGCACTAATCATCTTGTCCTCTTAACTTCCTGATTGCCAGTCAGATTATGGAAGCAGGCCAAACTGTGCAAGCAGTTTCACTGCACGTGGGTCAGGCAATGCAAGAGCACCAGGGTGTCCAAGTGGCAGCAGCAGGCAGAAGGTCCATTGCAGAGATTAAAAACTGAGGTTCCCTGGATATTGGCACACCACGCAGCTGTATCAAACAGTCTGTATTTGCTTGACAATAGCACCATGTTAAATAGTAAAATCTTTGCATTCGAAAGTGGAAAATAAAAGCTTGGTATTAAGGACACATCAAAATCTGCTGGGAAATTTGAAGCCCAGCAGTGATCCATTTATTTGAAAAGTCTAGATCTGGTAGTGGTTTTCAAATCTGCACTGCACTAGTCCAAGCAAGGCCACAGGGGTCCAGCAGTTAGCTCTGCAAAATCTGTGAAAGATAACTAGGAATGCCACATCAGAACTCTCCTAAAAAACCTAAAATTTTACTGCTTTGAGGAATACAGGGCGTCCACAAATTGTGAAGGACAGAAAAGCACTCATTTGGAGTGTATCTAGAGGATGGACTGGACACACACTGAGAACAAGAGAGAGGCAGATTATTATTCTACTTTTTAGTTGGATACTGAAACAAACTAAGAAGGGAGAATGATTTTTAAAAAAGACAAAACAAAACCCACAGACAAAAAACCAACACCAAAACAAATCCAGGCATTAGTGAGAGTTATCTCACTTTTATACATATTTCTCTAGCTATAGTGTCTCACACTGGCTTGAAACATGCACAGAGGTACCTTCACATTGTGCAAAGCAGCACAGTTTCCTTTTATCAAAGTGACTTTGATACAACTGTCAGGTGTGGCAAGTAGTCGAAGAAGCCACACAGAGTCCACACTGAATATATCAAATTTCCATTTGGCCTCATATTCATCCAAGATGAAGGCAGCACAACCTCTTTGAGAAACCTGTCCCACATTCCCTGGCGAGAAAGTCCCTTCCTTTATCCAGTCAGAACCCTTCATAGAACAGCATGTGGCACTGTGAAGAGCCTGGCTGTATATTTTTGATGGCCTCCCCTGACCAGCTTCACTAGGTCAGACTGTTCACAGGACAAGAACTTTAGCCCCTGACCTCCCCTGGAGTCCCATGCTGAATTTGCTCCAGTCAGTGAATGTCTTTCTTCACATTTTACTAAAGTGAAATTCCATATTTGAAATCAACTGGAATTTTATTTGGCTCCAAACTAATTTGAATTCCAATAACTACAGAATTTGAACTAAAATTTACAAACTCAGACATACTGATAAATCCAACCATATGCTAAGTGAGGTTGCCTATTACACAGGTTTGGGGAATACCGTGACTGCATTCTTTGAATCACATCAAACAAAAATCCCTTCTGAATGCCTTCATCACTTACAGTATGAAGCAATCATACTGTGTATGATTACTTACACTACGTACATTAATTATATGCACTATTATGCCGAAGTCAAAAAGGTGAACAACCAGAAATACTGCACAAGGAGGAATGCCTGAGCTGCTTATTCTCTTTGTTATTAGTTCTTCTTTAGCCTGATCCTTTCAGTGGGTCACATACTGCAATTCTGTGCAAAATCAGCAACATTCAATATTGGCAGCATTACAAAGAGCTCGTTAGCCACTCACAAAAGCACAGAGCAGACATCAAAGAGAGAAAGAAGGAACCTGAGTTTTTATATTTTGCTTTCAAGACACTGCTTTATGGCTTGGCCTAGATTTGGTCTACAAGCTTTTTCCTGGCCCATTTGTACTCATTTTTAAATTTATTACTTCCCCAACTACATTCACGGGCATGCTGCAGTAAATCAGGGGCGAGTCTACAGAAGTTCATGGATTTTGCCAACGTAAAACTCATGTAATACAAGGTAGGTACCAGGTCTCGGGTCTAGAACAACTTCCTGGTCATCATACACTGAGCCAAACATGGTCTGAGGCCACAAAACACCTGATTTGACCAGTGCAAACCCACCTGCCCCACCATCATCATGTGTCATGTCCTGAATTCCAGCTGTCTGGCTCTTTATATCTGCACCAGCTTAGTTCAGGTCCTACATGACAGACTGAAGAAACACAAGCTCTCGGGCACCAGGTATTTGTGGAATGATTACTGTAATCTTGGTATTCACTGTATCGAGAGCTGTAACTTGTTTTCAGAAGTGTGCATCGATACCTTCTTTACTTGTGCAAAGAAATTTTCACTTATCCATAGATAATTCATGTCCAGTTCCAAAATGTAGTACAGAATTATAACAAAAAGCAAGAAGGAGATAAAAAAAAAAGACCAGGGAAACAACAATGGGAAGAAGATTTATAAGATTTGAAGAAAATGTGATTAACAAATAAAGGTTTGTATTTTATTATTTTACTCCTAGGGAAAAAAAAAAAAGAATAAGCACACAGAAAAATAAAAGCTGGATATATGAGGTTCTACTTTGATTTGCTTGCATTGGAAATTTGAGTTTTTCTCCAATTTGAGTTTTTTCTACTAAAAAGCACCTAGGGTTTTTTGTAGTCCATGTTGAGATAACTGTCCTTTATGACTAAAGTGACAAAATCTATCTCTAAGATATTTTAGACCTTTTAGTTTCTGAAAATACATTTTCTACTGAAAATGTGTATTACAACTAGAAGCAGATATTGGCTGTTTAGAAAAATATTCTTAATTAGGTAGAACCAGTCACATTATTAGCTTTCATATTCAGTAAACAGAAAAGATTCTGGGTTATCTACATTTACATGTGAAATAAGTGGACAATTTTAAGTCTTTAAATTTATGTGCTTTCAGTATAAATAGAAAGCAAACCTAATTAAAAATAATCACTATGAGCACAATCTAAAAATATGCAATAGAAGAATGTGGATCTCATTTACTCTACTTTTTTTTCTCTCCACAGGTTTTATCTTTTAGACACTACAAAGCATAAAAATTAGTTTCTCTTAGAAATAAGAACATAAAAGCTGTGAGATAATACTATAGCCTAGCAACCCTAGAACTGAAATCCAAAATGCACAGAACAAAGGGGAATTTTGAAGGAAGCTCACATAACACAGATCAGATTATTGATCAACTGTCAACCACAAGTCATGAAACAAATTTTATAAAGGGCTCAAGAGGTTTCTGGAAGACTGCATGTGTAAAAGCAGAGTAAAAGGTACGTTCTTTGCCATCTACTGCAAATGAAAGTCATGAGTAAACACTCCAGGGCTCAGTCTGCCTGATGAAGTCCATTTCCTGATAAAAACCAAACCAGAAACAAGATTTTAAAAAATGCTAGGAAATATCTTCACTTTCAAGCATTAGGACTGCTGTTTCTCCAATTTTAATCACAAAATCTTGAATAAAAGAGTGGCAGGCACTTGGTGTGGAGGTATATAAGCACAAACAACGCTGGAATGCCTTGGCTACCGTTTACTCTCGCACCATTGAGCTTAACTAGCAATCTGTTACGTGATTTAGTCAGAGACAAAATCTCCAGCCTAGACACACACTTAATGTAGGCAGTGACCAGCTGTCATGAGACCAAACAAATGTCCTTATCTACACGACATGCTCAGTTAATCATGTTAATTAGCAGGTTCTAACAACTGTAATTTCCCACTATATACAAGTCCAATGATTGTACGATGAAATAATATCAGGAACAAAATTAAGCAGGTATTTCAAAGGAAGGTTAAATAATATACATATGAGAGATGAAATCAAATCTCTCTCAGACAACTGAGATATCTGAGCAAAGCTTTCCCTCTGACCTAGAAAATACTTTCTGTTCTATAAAATGTACAAATTCAAATGAGTAGGAGTTATTCTCTGTTTAACATCAGATTACGAGAGAATTGGTCCTAGAGACCCAAGATCATTTTTTCAAACATTCTCAAGTAATGCAAGAGCTGAACTCTGAAAAGTACTTAGTGCATGACAGGGGTACAGAAAAGATGCTCAGTGCATGACTTAGCAGAACTTAGGCACCTAGGACCAAAAGGTAACTGCAAAGGACACAAAAATAACCCTGTCATCTGTCCATTAACCCTGACAACATAGTTTTAAATTAGTGGCCAAGGCACTTGCAAGGGAAATGGGGAATCCTGAGTGCTGAGCCCCTACATCTGCTGTTCTCTGTTTCTGTTTCATCCCACACAAGGGGTGTTTGGAACAAGAATTAGAATTTGGGTTCCCTGAGCACACCGGTCACAAGGTTAGAGTCTTGATATGGTTAACAGGAACATATAAACAGCTTTAGCATAGCCGTGGCCCTATGCTATTGTTATGCTCATCTGGTCTGTCGCAGCCTTCTGAAATCTTCTTTGAGAACTATCTTCTAAGGGACACAAAACCCATGAGTCAGTGTTAGGATGTCTTCTACACTGAAGACCTTTGCACAAGTCAATGCACCCTGCCAAGAAGCAGAAAAGATCAAGCCTCTCCTAGGATCTCTGTTGCTCTTACTAAGAAGCTCACGGTATCTGGGCTGCAACATTTGAAGACAGTTCCAACAGGTTTGCCTTAACTTTCTGTGACTCAGGGGTGCAGGTGGACTGTCAACTAGTTGCAATGTACTTAGAATCATCCACAGAGGCAGAAAAATCAGTGCATGAAGTTTAAATTACCCTGTGCTGGTGAATTCATTAGGCTTTCGTTATATCATAGCTATTATTAGGCCGTTAACAATGGAATAAAAATTTTCATGAGTCTCAAGAATCCCACAAAAAGAAGCAAACTGGTTGCTGTGATGCTATGCCCAATATGTCAACAATAGATTCCAATGATAGATTAAAGTAAAAGTAAGGTAAACACTGTATCATAGAGAATGGAATGCATAGTTCAAAAATACTTTGGTATGCCACATAGTCAATATTTTTTTGCCCATTAATGGATGCCACAGAAATAAGCTATTATTAAAATAACACTCAACCCCATCTTCAGCTGCAGTGAAGATGGAGCCAGACATCCACATGGGGGCATCAGCAGAACCTGTAAGCATCCACACTGCCACTCACTTGTTGACCGTTAAACAAGTTAGGAAGTATTCATAAAGACAGCAGCTTCAAAACAGAGACACAAATTAGTATTTCACATGTATAAAACAATAGAAATGTCAATATCAAGGCTTAAATTTATTCCCATTATGTAAAATATCCCTCAGAATTTCTTCTGTATTTTTAACCATCACCATTATCACTTGCATTATACTAACTCTCTTTGTGCTAGAACACCCCAAACTAAAGATGCTGCAAACAGCAAGAGCTCACAGGGAGCCAAGTGACCTATGAGTACTGAAATGCTGAGAGAAAGACATGTTGAAATACTGCAGGTCACACTGATGGAACCGTATCTTAAGTTCTGCTGGCAGAATTCACTTACACACGTACATTATTTGCTTACTAAAGCTCTTTTTCCCCCCATCAACTGCATGAATCCATCCTACACTGAATACCACTGGGGGTTAAACCAAACAATTCCTACGTAGTAATTTGTAATTTGAGTAAGGCCAGTTAAATATAGCAGAACTGCTTCCTATGCTACCTCCTCACTTCTTGCTTCGAGAATGACCAGGTGTTGCTGGGGCCAAATGGGACTTCATCTCTATCACAAAAACTTCTTTCCCAACCCTTAAAAGGTCTTTTGCACCTAGTGCTCTTGCACCTGAGAAGGAATAACCACAGGTATTAGTACAGGCTGGGGGATGACCTGCTGGAGAGGAGCTCTGCGGAGAAGGACCTGGGGGTCCTGGTGGGTGACAGCTTGGCCATGAGCCAGCAGTGTGCTCTGGTGGCCAAGAAGGCCAATGGGATCCTGGGGTGCATTAAGAGGAGTGCAGCCAGCAGGTTGAAGGAGGGGATCCTCCCCCTCTACTCTGCCCTAGTCAGGCCTCACCTGGAGTCCTGTGTCCAGTTCTGGGCTCCCTGGTACAAAACAGACAGGGATCTCCTGGAGAGAGTCCAGTAGAAGCCACAAAGATGATCAAGGGTCTGGAGTATCTCTCCTTTGAGAAAAGGTTGAGTGAGCTGGGACTGTTCAGCCTTGAGAAGACTGAGATAGGATCTCATTAATGTTTATAAATATCTGAAGCATGGGAGACAAAGGGGAGATATCCAACCTCTTCTCACTGTCCTGTGGGGACAGAACAAGGGACAATGGTCACAAGCTGGACTACAGGAAGTTCTGCACCGATGTGCAAACCAACATCTTCATGGTGAGGGTGGTGGAGCACTGGAACAGGCTGTCCAGAGGGGTTGTGGAGTCTCCTTCTCTGGAGACATTCAAGATCCGCTCGGACGCCTACCTACCTGTGCAACCTCCTCTAGGCAACCTGCTTTGGCAGGGGGGTTGGACTCGATGATCTCTCGAGGTCCCTTCCAACCCCTACAATTCTGTGATTCTCTCTGCCTCCTCACCTCAGACACCTTCCTCCATCTTTCTCCACAGCTTTTCCATGGGACTGTAGACACAGAAATATGGCAGAGTTGCTGTTATTTTGCATGCAGCAACTCTGAGTTGGTGGAGTTCTGGATCTTATGAGGCAGGATGAGAATCTCAAGTAGGACTGCAACCTTGGACTTTGCCAGGGCTGTCTCTGGCATCTTCAAGCAATTACTGGAGGAAATCCAGTAATTCCAAGCTCAAGATCAGAGCATCCCAATGGGAAAAAAATGAAGAAGGGGTGCCAGGGGACCTGTGTGGATAAACTGGGGACTTCTGTGTAAACTTAAGTGGAAGAAGAGAGTCTACAGGTCATGGAAGGAGGAGATGGCCACTTGGGACGAATGTAAGAATATTGTCAAAGA
>VXBZ01011012.1:0-91020 GCA_013399135.1 Heliornis fulica | reverse complement strand
TCTATGATTCTATGATTCGTTTTTTCTTTCTAGGGCAGTATCAGGCTATCCAAGTAAGACTGCATCTCCCTTTTGACCTTCAGATCAGTAGGGCTTATAACTAGAGCAATTGCATTTTACCTGTTTGTCCTATTCAGGTACACCAGAAAAAAAAGCCTCTCAACAGATATTTTCTCCCCTGTCCAGCTAAGAGGGGAGTGACAGAACAGCTTTGTTGGGAGTCTGACCTCCAGCCAGGGTAAAACCACCACAGTATCTAATTTCTAGGTCAATCAGAAGCTTTGCTGACATAAAAATGAGCCTGAGGCAATATCCTTTGCAAGATAGTATGTTCTTTAATTTCAGATTAATAATGCTATTCTGTCTTCTAGAGCACAAAGGCTCAGGTCTGTCCAGCTTGAAGTCTGACCAGGATAACAATATGTATATCATACAAAGAAAGATCATTCAGTGTCATGTTATGCCCTTTACAGGGCCAAAGGAGATAGTTTTGGTAGCCCATGCTAAAGGGAAGCAGAACAGGCTGCAGAACTGCCTGGCAGTCTGCAAAGAAATACATCCCAGTCCCGCTTTTCCAGCATGACACATTATGTGGCCCAAGTTGTACTCCTCATCTATATAATGCACAGCTCAAAGTCTGTAATCACCGTTATTGATTACTGGATGTTAAGAGTAAAAAGCAGCATTATGAACTCACAGTCTGACATTTCATAACAGTATCATCTTTCAAACAATCTGTGGTGACTCCCACACTATGATTGCACTAGAAAATCTTTTGGGAAAATGAAGTTTTTATGTGAAAATTGAGGGAGATTTTCTTTCCCTGTGGAAGCCCTTAAAAGTTAGCCATTAGTTTCAACAAAGCCAGAAATTCTCCCTTTCTTTCCCATGTTTAACTTTTGCCCCTCACAAAGTTAATTACCTAACATTGTAGAATTTTCCCATAGAATATGCTCATTATTAAGAATGTGTTTTCATGAAAAAGAAAAGCAAACCTGCCCTATTTTGCACTCCAGCATCTTACAATTTCAAGAGCAGAGTTAAAATTGATGGCTGTGTTGCACTGAGCAAAACCAAGAGGACCCAAGAAACAGACACAGGAACACACCTTGGCTCACAGTGATGACAGCATTTGTACATTTGCATTGACTTCCAGGCAGAAAAAGTTGGTGGGTTTCACTCTCATTCATTATACTTACAAATCTAAATTTTTACTTGAAACATGAAGGTGATGTCTCCACTTTTTGTTTTCTTTTTTATGTTTGCTTGGGGATGCAAGAGTTACTCTGGGGAAAGATCTGACTCCAGTTTAAAAGTGAATAATGCCCATCCCAAACACCACCTCTCTAAACCTCTTCTCCTTCACGTTAAATTCATTTGGTCTAGTATTTCACACTTAGGAACTGATGACTTAATAAACTACTGGGGTACTGATGTTATGCAATACCAGAATTACTAATTTCTACCCTGATTGTTCCCTGATTTCACACCAATCTAACGGACAAAAGAATTGTTTTCACAAACTCAGCAGCTGATCTATGGCAACTGTCCACTGTAAATTCTTTTAGCCCATGGCAAATGCAAAATAAATTGAGTTTTCCTAGCCTCCTTTCACGCTAACTTAAATTAAGTTGTATTTGCTACAGGCTAAGAGCACTCAAATAGATATTTATTGTGGATCTGCCAGCATAGGGTAACTCTTGCCCTGCAGTAATGTGTGTGTTTCATGTCTCGGGCAGAGGAGTTTTAATGTCGCAAGTTCTCACATTAAGCAATAAAATTAATAAACACAATTTGATACCAGATCACATGAAGGAAGGTGGGGAGAGGGAGTCTGGGTAGATATGAATGTGAAATTCCAAAGTCCTTTTCTGAAAAGAAGCTAACAAGCCAAGATCAAACACAAGTCCATTCAATAAAGAGGAAATAGGGAAAAAGTAAGTTTTGATTCAGACATCTTTTCAAAGCTGTAGTCTTATTCGGATACTCAAATTTTTAGTGACTGAAATCTATCATAATTTTTATATGGGATGATTCAGCAGGAAGGGACCTACAACCTTCATCTAGTCCAGCCACCTGACCCATCATTCTTAAGTTGTGAGGCCCCAAACTGCACTCAAGGTAAGGCTGGTTATGCTGTGTTTAATACAGCCCAAAAGTTGTATCGTTATTCTTGCTTCCTGAGCAACTTTCATCTCTGTTCTCTGCCAGGGATTTGGTGCATAGGCATGCTTATTCAATACATAGAAGAAGCAGGAGGATGGTAAAAGACCTCAGGTCCCTCCACTCTCATGAAAAGAGTTCAAAGATTTGTTTCTTATTACCACACAACCCTCATATGCCACTCAAGTCCTCAAATCTGTGGGTTGTTTGGATTGGGTTTTTTTCCACAAAAATTGGCTATGTGCTGTGAATTCATGGATTTCCATTCCCAGTTCTAAAGCAAAAATCCCAAAAGAATTAGATACTCACCAGTACAGAAAGAATGCATAACAAAAACTAATTCTGCTCTACAGCATTGCAGCCTTAGTGCATGGCAAAATTTTACATTCTAGGTGGCCAAGCTAAGAATAAATGTAATTACAGAAGAAACAAAAATATTTTAAAAGAAATATTTTTACTTGAAATTGTATACTTAATTTCACTGGCTTTCCTGGGTATGTATAGCTTGAACATAATTTTACTTTCTAAAGAGTATTTGCATTTCTGAAGGCAAAAGAAGTGTTTACTATTTTGCATCATTTTCAATAGATATTGGGAGAACACATGTGAATCCAGCAGATTTTTCTCTCCTTAACATTTAAAGCTGCATGCTCAAAAATAAAAAGAAAGCATCATTATTAACTTTAAGAATAGTTCTTTAGGTACTGGATCATGCTTAAATTCTTGCCTAGTTAACCATTGTTTAAAAAAATAGTTTACAGAAATTTAGAGTTCTAAGGTAAGACAGTCAACCTTCCTCAGTATTGTCATAAAACGTTATCCTTTGGCTAATCTCTTTTAAATTAGGTGAGAGTAGCTAAGTAGAAAGAAAACAAATCTCAGACTTCCTCCAAATGCCTAGTAAAAAATCCTGTGGTGAAATTCAAGCAAGTTAACAGGTCCTCTGCTGTGAGCTCTCACATTGGTATATTTTGAGTTCTGGCAGACGAAGGACTTACGTTCACTTGCAGAGAAATGGAGGCTTTTACACTGTGCTTCCTGGACTATTCCTGGATTTAATCAGTAGCATCTGTCTGCTGCTGAAACAAGCAGTGTATCTGCTCTTTCCTCATAGAGTTTAATTCTTATCATTTTACTCTTAATTAGCGTGGCTCTTAAGATTTCTCCTTTTAATACTGAATATGTGGTGTTACCTTAGCTGTACTTAATTTTGAGTTACTATTTTGATAAATCCCAAAGCAGGATAATGCAGGCAAGTTCTTTGCAGTGTTATTTTAGCATGCTTGGATTTGGTATTTACTATACTTTCTCTGCAATACACAAGACTCATTTCACAGCTACTTTTACTGGTTTACTTTTTTTCACCAGTGAAGCCTTAAATGCGGCATTCAGAAGAATGACCAATGCCTTTAACCCTCACAGAAGCCAGCAAGGACTGGGGTCAATCAGCTCATTTGCCCATCAAGCTTGTTATCATGCAGAGGTGGATTTGTTTTCTCATAAAATACAAATCTCACCTGTGCAAAGTGACCTTATTAGTTTTGACATTATAGCTCCCAATATCTTCAACTGAGTGGTATAAATGGCTAAAGAACCATCAAAATTAATATTAACTCTTAACCTGTAGGTACTTGCTCTGATTTCTAAATAACTCCATGATTTTCTATACAAGTTAAGTCCTGTTCACTTTCAAAGGACACGCTCAAGTGTCAAAATGAGTTTTCACAGTTTAAAACTTGTATATGATGGCCATTCACGGGGTGTTCATGTATGTAATACCTCACTTTTGGCCTTTAAAATCTTGTGATATTCAGAATTCATGTAGGAATTTGCTTAAAAAAACTAAAAAAAAAATTCCAGGTGGCACAGAAGAGCACATATCAAGTGACACGTCCATACCAAAACCAAACATGTTCCCTTTTCTGAAAATATTCTGTTGCACCAGCTAAAACAGCACCTGCCACCATTCAGACAGGGAACTCTCCCTGAAGCTGGTCACTTTGAGCCTTATTTTACCAGGCCAGCAGTGCCTTTTTACCTCAGCTGACAAGCCAGGACCTTAACTCCTCATGAGAGCCAGGCAGTATCTTGCCCCCTCCCTGGCAGTGTTCAAGGCCAGGCTGGATGGGACTTTGAGCAACCTGGTCTAATGGAGTGTGCCCTTGCCCATAGCAGGGGTGCTGGAACAAGATAATCACTAAGGTCCCTTCCAACCCAAACCATATTACAATTCTATGATACCCCTCTTACCAGACCACCAGAACCTTGCTGAACTCAGACTGATACTAATTCCACATGCCAGACAGTAAGAGCCTACTGCAAACCCTTTTTGATCCATGCTGACCAGCCAGGGCCTGTTGAGAGCCATTTTGGACCCCATACAGCCAGTCAAAACCGACTTAGTGCCCTCTTTGATACCAGCCAGCAAAATAGTCAACATCCCCAGCCAGACAGCACCATTTCAGACCACTCTCTGACCTCAGAACACCAGGCAGAGCCCTACTTTCAGTACTAGATATTAGTACCAGACAACAGTCATCATTCTGGCCATGCAAGTCCCACCTCCTTTAACCCCAGACCCTTAGATGCAGAGCATGTCATGGTATGGAACATCTCTTTGATCAGCTGGGGTCGGCTGTCCTGACTGTAGCACCTCCCAGCTTCTTGTGCACCCTCAGACCACTGGCTGGTGGGGTGGTGCGACAAGCAGCAAAGCCCTTGGCTCTATGTGAACACCACTCAGCAGTAACAAAAACATCCCTGTGTTATCCGCACTGTTTCCAGCACAAATCCAAAACACAGCCCTATACCAGCTAGCGTGAAGAAAATTGACTCTACCCCAGCCAAAGCCAGGACAAGGTATAAAATGTGTGATTCTTCTGGAAAGCAGACTTCCCCCACCCCTTGTACAAGAAGCAAGCCCACTCACCTGAAATCCAGGGTCTGTAGTCTGCATTTGCCTTCCCCATGCCTCTCACGAGACGGAGTCCCTACTATAGCCATGGTTCCATTTACATCTGTTTTTTCTTCCAGAAATTTTTCTCTTTGGTGCCTCTAGTACTTGTGCCGCCCTGTTACTTGGCTATCTCAAAAATGCAAATAGCAAGCACTCAGCATTGCTATAACCTTTCTCTGAAGATGCTAAGGCAGTATTTCCCAGTTTCTGCAATGCTTCCTTAGCTTTCTCATTACTCTCCTTTTATGCAGCCCTTCTCAAGGCCTTGCACCTGTAAGCCCCAACAGTGCTTTCACAGGAAGCAACAACTGTTGTAGCTGAGTGACACAAAACGGTGATGGGAACTCCCACTCAGTACCTTATTTGACTTTATGCTGGCAAATAAAGAGCCACATTGTAGTTAACAGTAGTTACATAATCAAGTATTTTATCATTCTCTTATTTACATTATTTTGATCATTATTTAAGAAAAAACATGTAACTGATAAAAAAAATTGCTATTATAATCTAATTATTCTTTGTCCTTACATGCTTTACTGGAGTTTAACAATCAACACATAGTATTTTCACCTGATCATCATACTCTAGTCCACCATGAACAGCCAAAAAGAGAGATTAAATGAGTACTTATAAGAAGGACACAGTACACAAATGATACAGTGCAATCACACATCCCACCAGACACCCTGGAAGCATCACAGGCTCTCCCAGGTCTGAGCCCTAGACCACATTACCATGCTATCACACTGACTCAGGAGCCCTACACAGAAGAGAAATCAAAGCTCTCAGACACTCCCACCAATCCAACTCAGCCTGCTGCAGGAGGCATCAAATAGGTGTAGGCAGCCCCACCCACATTCCAACTAACAACTACCAATCAGCCAACCCAGCTGACAGGTTCTGCTGGAGCTAACAGCACAGAGATGTGCTGACCCATGTGTAGCTTAACTAGTGAATAAGCACTGACAGAATGGCTGGAGGCAGCGATGGGGTGAAGAAACAGGAAATAAAGTCCTTATGGAGCAACAAAACAACCCTGGCATCCAGCTGCAGGCACATGATAGGCTTGGGCTGGCTCCTGGCCACCTCCACTGGGCCAGGGAGCCCTGGCAGTGGTTTATAACAGCAGAGTGCAGGGCATCAGCAGGAGCTCTTGCAGCCTCGGGGAGAAACTTCCTGCAGAACCAGACATGGCTCTAATGTCTCTTGCTGCCAGGTGTTTGGACAGGCTCACTCTCCATGCTGGGGAGGAGCAACATGTAAGCCTGAGGATGCCTGCACATTTCTTGATGAATTAACTGCAAATTACTCTTGACTTAGAGTGCAAATAAATCCTCTGCAAACCTGAAACATAGACAATAGTACTGTTAGAGATAAACATGTAACCTTTTATATCTTCAAATATTGAAGACAGACATAAAAAGTTGAGGAATTTCAGTTATTAAAATTTACAGCCACTCTTTTGTTCAGAGATGTGGTGTGCTTAACGCCTGCTGTACTTACATCCCCTTAACTGAATGACAGATACCTGTAAGGTTTCCTTTTCAATTAAAAGACACTTAGAGTGGCAGATATGCAAAGCTTGCACAGTTAAACACTCTGCAAACTAAAGATGTAATCAGGGAATTTGCAATACTTATTTAGCTTTGCAAGCAGGATGAAAGTCTAAAGTCACAATCCATTTTGGAAACTCCTTTTCCATGACATCCTATTTGCAACTTTTAGTAGCAATTCACAAATCCATCTAAGCTTTCTCTTTCAGTTTCCATACACTTTGTATGAGTCAGATCTTTTCTGACAACTTTTCAAACAACCACAAGGTTTGGTGTCTCCAGAAATGTTTGCAACCCAGTCATGGGTTTTTCATCACGGTGGCTGCAGGTCTCAGATGGGCCTCAGATGGATGGGTTTAATCCAGCTTTAACTGGGCACAGGGCAGCCCTGGCCACTCCTCGCAGAGAACTATGCAGCCCCCAACAAACCCTACAGTTGAAGAACACTCTGGTTTATCACTCATCTGACTGAAAATCATGGGAATATTTGTTAAATATTTCTGGGTCTATATTTCCAGGTATTTTTATACTGGAGATAATACAAAGATGGATTCCTCCCCTTATAGTAACAGGGAAGAGTACTTTGCTGCAAGAGAAATGCCGCTTGAGACAATATCACTTTATCTTAAAATGAATAAAATCAATGAAATGTGGCCTTAAATTAGTTGAACAGTTCTCTTGGATAGATGTATAAAAATGTCCTAGGGACAATTCTAGAAAACTGTGTTTTTCATCCTCAATGCAGGTACCTGCCATCTACCTTTGGTGAACCTCAACTATTCATTGCATCTAGTAGTAAAATGCATACGATCATCTCTTTGGGACATGTGCCAGATTAGCAATATCACAAAACTTCAGTACGCAAGCCTTATGAAGTGTTGTTGGCACCGGTGGCTAAGGCACTTAATTTAATGAGATAGGGCTTGCTATTGATGAAACTGCTGAACACAGAGTTTTCAACATAGCCAAGGAAATATCTAATTCATTAAACCTCTGAAACTGTGTTCAACTATTGCTATTGTATGGCAACACTTTAAATATAAATAAAAAAAGCCCATGGAAAGTATTATTTCACTCACTGAATTTGCAGATACTGCTGAGGCAAAGAATATTTTTGTTCTCTTGCTGTGTTGTGTTGTCTTCCTGGCTGCCACATCTTAGCATATGATTGTATACCTGATGCCTATAAACCAATGGCAAAACACACAGTTGTTATAGTATGTAACGATTGTCCTTCATAATGACAAGTGACAGTGTGCTTTTGGAGTATAAGACTTGCCTCTGCAAATATAAAAGAAAAAGAAAAGCAAAAACATAGTGCTATAATTAATAATTTTAGTCTTTAGTGGAAAGAAAATGAAATTAGAACCTTCAGGAAAAAAAAAAATCCCCTAGCACATGCTTTAATTTCATTTATTTCATAAGAGAAAACAGATTGTTGAATATTGGCCTATATAATTTCTTATTTAAGATAACATTTCTTCACAATGCTGTATAGTATTTGTCAGATAATGTGAAATAAAAATATGTAACTAGATTGAATTTCAATGCAAACTGAAATTTCTTGTTCAGAATCATGTATCCAGCCCAGTCATAACTGCCTTGGTTATGATCACACCACACCAGTTTTACAGTAGTGTAACTCTACCAGAATAGAGGATAAATTATGTGAACTGTACCTACAACTTTTTCAGTTTATCTCGCATTCCAGTTGGTTACTACTGCATCTGCATTTCATCTTTAGAAAACCGAAGGCCAGAAGTTCAACATCGTGTGTAAGGGGATAAAAGATGTGTAGCTAGACTGCAGTCAAGTCCAACCTGGAGGCCAGCCTTCTCCCTCTTTAGTGTTGGCAAAAGTCCTATTCCTGGCCCTCCAATCTCTCTGATCATGGTCTTCTGCCTCCTTTAAACAAATGTTCCTTATCCTGCCAGACACTGACAGGTCTCTAGAAAGTGGTGTCTCAGAAGTGAGATGCCTCCCAGAAAGTACTACAGAATTTCATATTGCTGTACAGCACCAAAATGTTATTAAAGGTGATTTCATTGCTAAGCGTGGGGAAGAATTTTTTGTTTTCAAAACTGCATCTGTGCAAGTATTACAAGGATTGTATCTAAACTAGGTTCTTATTTCTGCCCCAGAAGATATGCAGGATATGGTATATGAATATTGTTTGAAGTATTCTGTCCAGCTAAAATTTTTACAACTAGAATACAGAAAAATAAAAATAATTCATTTCCATGTTTCTGAGACCTCATTAATGACACTCAACTTTATTACGCTAGGCTTGGGGATCTTTTATACTTTTCAGACCAGAAAGTTTTAACTTAACACAGGATACAGGACTGATTATGGCTGCTAGAAGTGGGATATATAATGCACTTGTGTGCTAGGGTGAACAGCCTTTTTTACAGAGTTCTATCTGTAACAGCTTCATTAATTAACCAGTGCAATATTTGCAAAAATACCTTAATCTAATGCATGTGTGCGTACATGCAGAAATTTTACCTTTGCACCAATATACAGACAGACTTTCAAATGTGGTTAGATGATGAAACACCTGATGCAATACTCTAAAAATACTGAAATGTTAACCTTCTCAGTACCATAACATAATTTTTGTAGTGGGTGAATATCATGAAATGAAGCTTTGCAATTCATACTATTTCTCAGTTTCTGATTTAAAATACTGAGTTTCATTATAATTTTTGAGATAAACTAAAATGATCTGCAGCAATTATGAGGGGCCAGAGTTGAACAAACCTACAGAATTTTAATGAGTTTGCAATGGTAATTATTTTTAATTGCCTTCCATCTCATTAGAGTACCAGGTGGCAGCTATGTAACCTCACCATGGATGCTGATTGTCTATATGGCCACATATTTCTCTGCAGACACTAATGAACAGGCATTCGATATCCAAAGCCTCTGTAGTGGTTTGCTAACAGCAACTCGTTAGTGCCTTTGAACAAGAGGGGTCTGACTCTGACCTCGCTCACACTAAAATTAACTGCAAAGGTATCACTGCGTCATACTGCTCCCCTCATACCTTTTTAAACAACAACAAAAAAGAACATACATGTGTGAATATATTATGTTCTATTTTCTACTATAAACTGTTTAAAGTTTTTACTTACTGCTTTAGAAACATTAAGAATTGTTCCTAGAAAACTCACAATAGAGCAAAATAGGAATGCTCCTCTGCATTTTCTTCCCTTCTGCAATAATTTTGTCTTACAATAGTATTTATTTCTAAAAAAAAGGTAATTTCTCATGCAATTGGAAGAGAAAACTTCAGGAAGAAACAGCAACAACAGAGGTTTGCTTTACATGTCTGCTGACTACTAAAGGAACTCATATGCTGTTCTTCACTCAGAAAAAGCAAAACAACTTATCTGTGGTTAAAGAAAGAAACATAACATTTTGAATTTAATTCCATAGCTATGAAAAAAACATACAGGTCTGTAGGATCAGTAGTTTTTAATATATGCAGATTAGAGACTACCTAATGAAAACTAATACTACAGGAAAAAAATCTGAACTATTAAAAAACCCCTTATTTTTATTACTGGTTGCTACACCCTGTTATTAGGACTCTTTAAAAGTTCTGGCTTCCAGATGTTTGAAATCAAAGTGATCCCTATTAATTTAAATTATACAGCATCAATGACAAAAGTATAGCTGTATGCTAAGCATAGCTTTGCAATACATAACAACCTGTGATGAGCTTGCTAAGAACAGCTTTGTAATATATAATAAGCTGCGATGAACAACCTGCAATGTTTAGACATCTCCTCCGCTATTTTATAATAGAATGAAGATATAGGACATAAAATCTGTATTGCAGTATCACTAGGCTGTATTCCTTCTGTCCAGACAGATGTTGACTTCTTTATACTACTTTTTTAAAGAAATAAATTCTACAGCACAATCAACCAATTTATTTCAAGTGTCCTTTTTTTAACCTGCATCTTGTTCCTGCTTCACAGCTATTTATTTCAGACATACAACTGCAGAATTAGAAAAGGTATGTATTTTACCTGTTTTATATTAACAATAAATATCTATCTGGTGTTGATTATCTGCTCACAACTGAGCCTTAAAGCCCCTGTTTCTTTTCATTAAAATGCTTTCTTACCTTTGCACAAGGCAACGATGTCTCAGAAAACAAATAGTTCCCACTGTAGATATCATTTAAGAAAAATGGATTTTATCATGACCTGGAGGATTTTCTCTGGCTCTAAACTGATTATCTAAAACTGAATTCTTTAGCCAAAATTGCCTCGTGCCTTCAAGTTCCTACTCTATGGCATGACAGAAAAACCCAGTGGTCTTAAAAAATCTGTAAACTAAGCTTCTTGAAGTCACGGTGTTTCAAGCTGGGTCTGTTACCAGTATTTGAAAAGCTTGGCTTAGAAAAGGGTTTTTTTTTCCCCATTGAAATCGTACACTTCCATACTGATACTTACAAAAAAACCTTTTAATTTCTATATATGCTGCTTATTTAGTAGTATGTCAGTACTATTAGAAAACTAATCATTATAAAACTTCCTGTTTCTTAACAAGGGTATGTGAGAGAGAAACATATGCTCTTTTTCATCCAAAAGGCTATACTAAGTATTGCAGATTAGATTCACAGCAACAGTTTTTTTCACTAATTTCAGTGGAGCCGGAGTACATAAGAGAAGAGGAATAGAAGAGGAATAATAATTCAAAGATGGATTAAAGCATGAAACAGTCAAATGGACATCACCTAAAAATTTAAACATCAAGGTATCTGTCCCTGATGTGATGTGAGAGTGGATGTCATTTAGTAAGTGTCTTCGTGGTCTAGGAGGACAACCTGCACACTTGGTCTATTCTTCTGACCTGCATAATTTATCAAACCATCCATTCACAAACACAAGGCAGAGTAACTCCAAACTCAAGATATGTTGCAACCCTCTTAAAGTCAAGCACAAAAATTAACAGTAGCTAAAAAAATCGCACTTTAAATATTATTAATTTTGATAGGGGACTTGAAAGCTCGCCCTGGAATAGTCAGTGAAAGAAGTGTGGAAAATGCAGTAAAGCTGGTACGTAAGAGGCTGTAGGTGAGTTTACATTAATCGCAGAAGGTTTGATAGTTCAAGCAGTATTCTCTTCTTTGCAAGTGCGTACTTTTTCTGTTATTACCTTACAATTGTGTCAGGACCTTCTGTATTAGCACAGCTTGAACTCATCAGTAGCAAAGCTTGTTATGGATAATCTTATTTATTCCACCACCTCTCTGCAAGATAATCACATTATGGTTTTCTCAAGGGCTTATCACCTTGAATCCACCCAGGATCTGAAACATGCGCAGAGTGGAGGAAAGGCATGTACAGATGGATGAATAACTTAGCTGTAAGTTCTTGTTCCTTTATGCTTAGGGTGATTGCATCAAGACTCAAAATTATTTCTGAATATATTAAATCTTTCAGAAGAACAGAATTAATTGGCATAAAAGCTAAATATAAATATTATGAATTCCACTTTTGATAAGGAATGAGCATTTACTTTTTCAATTAAAAGTTAGAAAATAGTGTATATTAAAAAATACTCTTATCTGTAATGAGTTAATGATAATCTCAAAGAGTACAGATACAATTTCTGTGAGAAGACTGAGATATTATTTGCCTTTCAATAAGAAACATTATAAAGGGGATACTTTCCTCCAACCTTTTAATAAGTGTGTAGGAAAACGCAATTCGTTTGCCAAATTACTGAAAACGACACGTCGAAAGGAACGTAACAAAATTCAGCCTGCACAGTTCCTCATGTCATTTTTGTACATTGACCGTCAGCAGAAGTTCTGTGAAACAGAAGACCAAGTCCTTCCTTCAGAAACACTCATGAATTTAGTAGAAATTTGGTATTCCTGTAGGCAGAACATGATCCTAAATGTTAGAAGCTTTTTATTTGGCTGTAGTCTTGTGTGACTCACATGGATTTTAGATTGTATTAATAAGTGTCAAATAATTCTTCATTCCCATGTATATAACTGCTCCTTAGATAAGTGCAAATGCTAGCACACCCTGTGAAGTATGGGAGGTGATTAACTATGAAGTGCTATTCTGAATTTCAAGAGGAGCCTTCTGCATGAAGTGCAACATACTGTGCATGATTTGACAGATTTGACTGATTCGGTTTTCATTTCTTTTCTCCACAGAGAAGAGTTTTCACTGTTGGGAAAAGAAGGTACTCACATACCTTAAATCAGAAACAAAATCAAGTTACAGAATTTTTATAAGATACTTTGTAGTTTAGATGTGAAAATTCTAAACGTTTATTTTCATAGTAGTCTCTTGTGAAATAACACAGCTGTGATATGTCAGAAAAAACCCTAAAATAATTAAATGATATTGTTAGCATATAAGTTTTTTTCTTTGACAGAAATAAAAAAAGTATCTAAAAAAAAACCCCACAGAAAAATAATTTATAAAGGAAGATGTGGAATACTTATTTAGTTAAGCTAACATGAATGGGAACAGCAAAACTCTATGTTACAGTTACGAGTCCGTAAGACACCAGTGTAGCTTTAATTCACCCTCATAGTGTATGTGAATTGTTGGGCTTTAATTTCTTATTTACATTTGCATGTTGCATTTTCCAGAGTTCTCACTTTTCATCTACCATTTTTTTGTAAGGGGGTAAACATCGGCTGAGGGGTGGTGTAGGGACAAGGTCCTATTCATGGGGTAATTTAACACACCTCCCTGAAAATTCCTAGGATGGAATTACAAAACATTTCTTTCTCTAAATAACCTTCCTGGTTCAGAAAGCAAAGAAGGACAGATAATGGCCAAGGACCAGGCAAAATATTCTGTGTGTTCACATTGTGTAACCTCCTTTTAAACACCCAGGGAAGAAGTAGTGGATGATGATAAAAGGAAAATTGTTGAGATTGGGAAGAATACAGAAAGAGGAGGCATGAGAAAATGAGGCTGTTTGGAAAAGACCAGGACAATATTGAAACTTAGGAAGCCTGAGGGGTGCACAGTAGGGGAAACTGCTTGGTGTAATGAAATGAGTACTACTGGATTGAGAGCTGGGAGTTATGAGGAAATCGGTAAATACTATTTGAATTCTGCTCTTGTGTTTTAGTGCTGTAGGTGAATCACTTGTAGATGTTTTATCTGGGTTATTCGCTAACTATGCCATGAACTCAGAGGCAACCACTCAGAACTGGGTCCTTCTTAACGCTGAAGGTTCCTAATTAATTCTTTATGGTCTCTGTGCATCTCACATTACTGAAATTGATATAAAAGTTTTTGTTTATTTGGTGGACACTTGCTCCTTGTTAGATCAAGTAGAGAAGAACTGACCCACCATCAAATCTTTACGTTTACCATCAGATGCTGATCAGTTTATTGGAAAAAATGTCACAGACCCCTCTGCACTTCCTCCATGAACAGAAGTCAGTGATCCCACATCCAGGTTACTGAGCTTTCAGAATGAGGCTGATGAATTTCATAGAGTATGTTCTGTGAGAACAGGAAACATTTTGGTATTTGAGAAGATGGATCTTAGGTTTTCATCACAAGAGAGTGACTTTCTCTCTAGACTTGATTACTGAGAAATTAAAATGGTGTTAAAAAGAGCTAATCTGTTCTTCCAACTTCTCTCCCTGCCACAGTATCAGCAATTCGAACTAAGAACTTCCAAGTGCCTTCAAGGCTTTTTAAAGCATCTTCCATATTCCCTGCTGTTTAGGTATCTTCTTATTTCTCTGTTGAAAGCTTTTTTTTCTTTTTTTTTCCCAGACTTCAATTTTATGCTTATAAGAACCCCAGACATAATTTCAGGGGTTTTTTGTTTGGGTTTTTTTTTTTTTTTAAAGGCTATGTTATTATTTTCACCTGGTAATGGTCATAAATCCTGAAGCACTCTCCATCATGCCTCACACCTCACTGTGACCTCTTGCTGTCCTGATACAACTTGGTGCTATCAATGCAAACAACCACTAGTACAGCTCAGACTTAAATTAACGCCATAGCTTCCTTTACTTGGTTTCATGCCTCCTTACCATGATTTAAGCAGACCAGTTAAAACCAAGTGGTGTTTCAGGCCTTTTTACTTGAAAATACACTTTTGTTGTATTACAAATCCCAGATGTGCATAATACTAATTTGCATCATGTTGGCATATGATTTATTGGAACCAGGAGTCTGCTCAAGAGTTCAGATGATTCTTTTGTGAAACTCAAAAGGATGTCTTACTTCCAGAAAAAGATATAGATTTGTTGTTGTTGTTTATATCATGTGGATGAAATGTCTTCTCTGCAAATCCACACACATGAGTGTTTACAGGAAATCTTAGGAAAGACAAGTTAGAGAAAGACCACTAATTTCTGGCACACACTACTGAAAGTATCCGTGGAGTAGCTCTCTGGCAGTCACAGGAAACAACTGCAGCTGCTGTGCAAGAATATTTCTTCAAATATTTCTGCCCTCTCCTACAGAAAGGAGAGCCTCCTGGCTCTTCATGTAAATAATGTAACATAAAAACAAGCAATATGGGTCGTAGTTTAGTCTAGAAGCTGTGAATTTCTAATGGATTCTGTCCAATAGAGAGAAAATCCTACTTTGCTTCTCTCCTCCCTTCAGACACCTTTGCATTACAGTTCTAATGCATGTCTCATCCAACCTTGTAAGGTTACATAGCCAGGTTTCAACATGATCAATCATCCCACATACTCTTGCAAACTCTGTGTCACCAGAATACCCACTACATAAATAAATAAATGACATTTGCAGACTGCTGTTAAGGTATCTCAGGCTAAGCCAGAAAGCTTTGCAATGTTTCACTAACTTGTTTATTCACCAAATCTCAGCAAGTCACAACCATCCACTCAAAATCAGACACTAGGTATAAAAATATACCTACCAAATTTTTCCTGCTGTTGTTACAGCAGTTCATAATTGGAAACTGTATCAATAAAAACAAAACCCAAATCTCATTTGCACAGCCTTAAGATAGACCCTTAACTAGTATAAACTGACATAATACTGCTCACCAAAATGGGTGCAGAGCAGTTTATATCTCCAAGAGATCAGGCCACTGAGCTTAAAAGATTAAGTGTTTTCCTTTATGTCTGTGATTTTTTGTAACATTTACAAGCAAGCCTAGCACTTGGGAAGAACAGTCTCATTTGTTCTGTAACTTATTGTTTATCAATACTTCTATCAGGATGTAAGTTTTATATAAGAAGTCTTGTACAGAGCCCTAATAGTAAAAATGCACATATCATTTAGCATGCTTCATTCACAGAGGTAATGCATTTACTATATTAAGATAACCTTTTAAGGAATGACCCAATTACAAAAATTGAATGAAGAAAAAAAACAATCTGTAACAGAAAACGCTATGTTAACTGCTGATCCTTGGAGAAATCCAAAACCAGCAAGAGGAAAATATTACCACTCAATAAAAGTCTTGGCAACTTCCCACTGAGACCTGAAACACAATATGTACACTTCAAACAATCACTAACTTATTGGATCATTAGGTAAAAGCCAGAGTCATTTGAAGAGAGTGCTGTTCTCTTTAAAGCTGAAATATTTCCTGCGCAATAAATAAAGCAGGCAAAAATAATTCCACATAATGGGAATTATTTGGAATAACATATATTAGGAAGGAATATACTAAAAGGTCTTGCTTTGAACAGGCTTACTTAGAAGTTAAATTTTCTTTTTCATTATGCTCAAGAAATTTTACCAGTCCAAACGATGTTACTTTTCTACCTTTGCAAACATAGAAACCAAAATGCCAAGGGCATGAAATTCAAAATGTTTCTCAGTGGAACTGGAAGAACATAGATGGAAAGTAAAATGGCATCTGAAAATGTCCTTGCAAATAACCCCCATTGCATAAGTGTACAAATAATACTGTATTTTTATCTTTGTTTGCCTCTCTGTGTTTTTAGCAATATTTTTTAATCTCTCTCCTTCCCCTCAAACTACAATTACTTCTGTCATCTATCTTACTTCTATCTATCTATCTATCTATCTGTATATTTCCAGGAAACCACATGATTTTACTTCTGAAGTCCCTTGCCTTTACTTCCAGTTCCCTTTATAACAACTTAGGACATCATACAACAACTCTGTTTCTGCCTCCTTACATGGCGCCTCTCTTCCCAGCATTTGCCATCTCCCTTCCTAACTAATCTCTCAGCTCAGTTTTGTGACCTTCCTTCTCATGCCTCATATTCTTGCAAGTCTCCTTTCTCCTCTTTTCTTCCTCCACCCTTTTCTCCTTATTGCTCACGACACTGAGGCAAAGATAACCTCTGAACTGAACTAAGGAAAATAATACCTGAAGATCTTTCCTAAGAAAACAGGCATGTTCCAACAAACCAGACAGTACCTCAGTAGATAGAAAAATTACCTTTTCCCTTACGCTTTTTTATTTTTCCCTTACAATTGTTTTAATATTCTGCTGAATAATTACATTTAAAAAAAAAATCATGCTGGAAAAACTTTAAGAAATAGGTTATTCAGGATTAGTAACAAATAGTGAGGAGCTACAAAATTTCCCTGGCTTCTACAACGCACTGTCTAGGTCAGATGCTATAGACAGTTGTACATCTACTGACAGCCAAGGACATATGACAATTTAGGTCACCTAAGGAAATACTGCTTAAGGTATGAAAGAAAAATTGTGAACCCACCCAAGTCCTGTTTGAAGCCAAAGTAAAATAAAGATCTTATTTTGAATAGCATTCATTCATTCAGAGCAAGGAATACAAACTTTCTAGCTACAAGCAATTATCATTTTATATATTTCTTACTAAGAGAGGATACAGAATGAAAATACTACCTTGTGTATGTTACTTTGCATATATTTTCTTTCTTTGGATAACAACGCTTACTTGCCATGCAATCCTCTAGCACTGGTAAACTCTTTGAAAGCCATAAAGCACAAGAGACATGTAAGCTATACACATTATACCACTTGGAATGAATTCAATTTCCAGGTCTTGGATACAGGAATAACAAGGAAATGTGCAATATTTTAGTTAGCTATTAACTGGACTATCATTATGCGTAACTGGGTACAATTCTTCCTCTCTTTATGTCTTTTCTTTTGCATGATGCTTTTTCCAACAAAAACACCATCAAATTAAAATGATGAGATGCTTTTAGTTCTCTTTCACTCAATGTTCAGGTAAACGTGCTCATCATCTCATCCTGGATGAAGTTGATGAGACATGTGGGAGACTGAAAAATTACTTTCAGAAAAATATTTTTGTAGGACATTTTTCTTGATCAAAGTTAGAATGGTTGCATTCATGTACTCAAGAGCTTGTGGTGGGTTTCGGGGTTATTTGGGATTTGTGTGAGGTTTCTTGCCGTATCTCTGAATCTTGTGGTATGCACAAACTAAACTCAGAAAGCCTGACTCAAAGATGGCTTGACATCAATATAATCTAGATGAGGAATTTTCCTTTATGGCTTATTTAGGTTTTTTTGGTCAAGAATTCAAGAGGATACCCACTTGAAAAACCTGGGGAAATACTGATTTAATATCTTTATCCTGAATATAATAAAAATCCACTCCACAACACACATACAAAAAAAAAAAAAGAGGTATTTTTTGAGATGATAAGTACATTTGGAGATGCTGAAAATTTAGGAATTTAAGAAAAAAAACACTTTAAAAAAAAATAAATCCTTCCCGATTTTTTTTTTTAAATGTCACTTAGTGTTTCCTAGATGAAGTTTAAGGGTTTTAACCTGAAATGTCATTGTCAGGGAACTTTGTAATAATATCATCATCACAATTTTACTCAGTGTTTCAAACAGCTTTTTTGTTATTTAGACAAAATCAACACTAATGCTAAGCAAGGGTGGAAAGGTCAAAGCTTTTTCTAATAGACAATGTGTAGTTTTCTGTGCCATTTCTGCCTGTTTTGATCTTCTTCTTGGGCAATATTTTCTTTATAAAACCCTCAGTTCCAGCATATGGGTACTCTCTGGGTGTTTCAGCGTAAAGCCTTGCAGCTTTTGTTTAAAATGTGATATAAAATCTCCACATCCCAGTACCTTCTGTAGGTGTTTAGGGATGGGAAGGATTCTCAGCATCCAGCAGAGCTACATATCAAAAATTTCTCTGGCATGCTGTGGTTGTGAGTCTCCAACAAGGAGATCAATAGACATGAACATTGCAGGCTCTTCGCCTCGGGGAAAAGAAAGAAAAAAAAAATCACATAAGCAGAATCAATGGCAATGTAATATGGATGACATTTTATGTGACCAGGGACAGGAAGAAGAACAGTTATATTTATGAAATCACACAGCCAACTGTATTTGTTTATTCCTCCCACAGCGAAACATCATTTGTGTTTTTACTGTGCAAAGACATGGTTTTGATAAAATTTCCTTTTGTTCCCCCCAGATTATCAAAAGAAAATTTATCTTTCATAGCGAACATTTCCATGTCAAAATCCCTATAAAATTATGGGATATGAAACATGGGTGTATTTGCAATTTAGGAACATCTCACATTCCTGGTACTCTTTCTAGTTCCCAACCTGCAATATAAAGTCATACTGATCTCTCTGAATCAAAATTGCATTTTTCTAACACTTCATCTCTTTGTCATGTTGTCTCCTCGCCATATCAGTGCTACAAAACTCTGTTTCTATACTCACTTATAGCATCATAGGACACACATCAATTTTACAGGTAACAAGACTAACATATATATAAAATGCATATAAATCACATTTGCAGAGAGGAAAACTTAAACACCACAGTCATTTATAGAAAACCAATTAGTTTTGGGTTTTTTTTCAGTTGATGAGTAATATTTTGAAATCAGGCTATGTTGCACATATTTATTATGATGTTAGGTATGATGTACAATGCATACTAACATAGAGCTGTGATAGCATGTTTTTCCCTTAGAAGGAAAACAGCCTGGCTATCCTAAAGTGTTGAAATGCCTTTCACTACTATCTTTCCTCTCTCATTACAAACTTAACTTTTTGCACCTCATCTGTTCCCTCTTTGCCAACTGACAGAGGGTAAGCATCCTATAATTGTTAGTTAGATCTAGTTATCTCTAATTAGTGAATTTTAATAATACAAAAGACACAATAGCACCAAACAATTCTTTTAAGACTTGCTCATTCAGAAAAGTTTTCACCTCTTAAGTATATTCTCTTTTGCCTTTATCATAAAGAAACCTATCAATTGGATCAAAAAGCATACTGTCTCCTCTACTTGTATGCTAATAAATGAGTCTGCGGAGATGTATGCAAATTGAAGTTAGCACATAAAACAAACAATCCTTATTTTACAGAATATTTCAATTAGCTAAACTGTTTCATGTACCCCACTGGCAGTTCCACCTGGGTAACAATATCACAGAAATAAGCATATTTTTAGAGAAGTCCCTGGACTAATAAGAATGAGGAGGGGAATAAACCCAAACCACCTTGACTTTCAGCATCCAATCCCAGATGAGAAAGTGCAGCTCTGTCCCCTTATATTTCAACAAAACCTGACAGACTTGCATCTTGAAACACTTCATTATTCTTTTCAGAAGCAGCTGTATCTTTGATTCCATATTCATTCAGTCTGATGCCCGTCCTTTCATCCATTATTCCCCTAGGCTTGCCTGCTGAACCACCACAGAAAGATTAAGAGAATATCTTTCCATTCTAGTAATGTCTGTCATAGTATTAGCTATAATTCTCAGCAACCACTAAAGGAGTATCCACTAAAGGAGTATCAGGCTGAGTTTTGGGATCTAGGAAATTCATCTGTTTCATTTGTTGTTTATATGACCTCAGGTACCTGCTGTTTCTAGTCCCATTTCTTACCGGCATTATTTCACATGAAAGTATGTGCACTTTTTAAATTCCTCTGATATTGTACCTCTAGAAATCCTAGTCTGATGTCAATCAGTAAAATCCATAATTAAATTCAGTTACTAAGTCCTTTCAGAAGGTGAGGATCCATCTTTCTGAAGCGAGGTTGTTCCAGGTCCAAAGGCTTAACAAGAGGTTGCACTAACTTGCAAATCATGCCAGAACATTAATTTTTAAAATATGAAAACCGTAAATGCTACTGAAGATTGTAATTTTATTCACACTCAAAGTAGGTTTGTTCTCTGAGTTGATAATGGCATCCCAAATATGAAAAGCCTTCTGATGTTATAATTATCCTTTAAATCTTTTTCGTATAGCTGTTATGTCCCGTGGAGGGGGAATCTGTTTATTTTAATACAGATGCACAGTAAAATAACACATTTAATAACACACAGCACCACAGTGACACAGGGCCTTCTAAGCAATTCTCTACGCTATTGATACTAGTCTAACTCTACTGACAGGTAGATCATTAAAGCGAAATTCACACCAGTGCTGTTGGCCTGCACAGGACCTATGCATCACTTAAATCCTACTTAACTCTCTGAAGGGGGCTTTAAAAGGATTTATGAAGTGTGCAGCCTTATGAGCCTTCTAGGCTGGGAGGTGAACATCACGTTAATTTGCTCCACTTCTGCAAATCCTTAAGGCAAAGTTACAGTAACTGCAGTATGTTGCCTTCCTTGAAATAGCTTCAAGCAAAGCTTGGAAAGGCAGTTGTGTTTCTGTAGAGCTGTGCTTGATCTCATTTCTGTAATCTCGCATGAAGCTTTATAAAAGTTCTGAAAATTAAGACCTATAAAAGTTACTCAAATTTTTTTAGCTAAATAGAATTGGAACAAAAACTAATTTGGGGGTACTTATTTTACTACAACATCCTTCAACCTATCAAATATTATTTATTGTGATTAGGTAGATAATATGGTATTATGGTTCCATATTGTTCGGTCAGAATTTGTGGGATGTGGGATGCAAAGGCTTTTGTAGCCTTCACAATGGATGATAGTTTGACCCCTTCTTTACATTTGCAAAGTGTGGGATCTTTCAAACTCAACTTAGTGCACTTTTCATATTTTACATCATTTGTTTTGTTTACTTACATCATTATCCTTGGTTTCTGTACTACCTATCTCGTACAAGCCATGAGTAGTCTGATGGGCAATGGTATCTTGTTTTGCAAGTATAAGAGGGACTAGTATTTTTAAGATCTGCCTTGTCTAATTTAATTTGTCTCATTTCAAATGTGACCTGATCAAATCTTCCCTATGCAACTAAACAGCAATGCTTAACATGTTGGGAACATGTAAATTTTAAGTTGAGATACAGTCTGAGCTGGAGAACTATGGACTTTTTATCATTGAGATAGTAAATTTTTCTGTTAGCAAATGACAGATCTAAAAACATCCCCAAAAAACAAACAAGAACCTCATAGGAAAATTTTTAAAAGTAAAAAAAAATTCAACCGCTGGAATTTAGGAGCAGATCATGTCCCTTTAGGAGCTGTTACTCACCTGATGTAATTCCTTGGAGTCATTAGATCAATCTGTCAATGCAACATGTCATCAGTAAAATGAATCTAGGCACCTTCTAAATGTATGTAGCCTAGTCCATGGTATTTCACACTGAACTCTGCAGAAAATGAACATTCACTGATGACCGAGTTTCCACTCTTCCTTGGTATTCACAGTATTTTAAGAGAATGTGTGATGCCTCTAATTGCTGGCTTCTATATGCATTTAATGTCAAACCATTCTACTATTTATTTTCACCTCTTTCTAATGAAATGGCAGCTACAACAAGACGGGAAATTTCAGAGCTCTTTCTCTGAAAATAGGATATTTATCAAGAGAGATTAAAAAGCTAATTTAATTCCTTCTTTTTTAATCACTGCTATTGGGGCTCTGGACCATATCAAGAGGGATCCTGATAGCTTAGCGTTAGTGGGAGAAGGAAGGAGAAAAACCTATCAGCAGTGAATGATTGTATATAAGGTTGACAATGATGAAATAGTAGAGGCCATGCTACAATTTCTGCTCCTTCATTTGTCTTTGTTGATAAAATGAGCACTGTCAGAGGCTCGAGCTCACAGCAAATTTAACGTGACTCTGTTTATCCCTGCACTGAACAAGATTTGCACGTGATCAGATGATAAATGTGCAAAGTTATGGGATATCCCTTCCTTCTGTTTAAAAGAAACATGCATTTTCCCTTTTTTTCTTTATAGAAATGAAGATGAAAAATTGCTAATTTTTTTTTAAATAAGATATTTCATAAACTACTATGGCTTATGCAAAAGTAGTAGACATGTACAATATTACTAGCCTTTGAACACCATTTTTTCCAAAACAGTCTTCTGGACTTGTTAAAAAAGACATTATTCATTCCTACTTTTTGATAGACTTCCTATTAGATAAGACCGGTTTCTCACCTTGTATTTCCAATATCCCTCTTCAAACTACAGGCTGAAATAGGTTCGCTGAGAAAACTGAAATGATATTTTGAGATGGTGCTGAAATTAGGAAGGTGCCATTGAAAGCCACACACATGACTGAACTCAGTATATTTTCCTTACCATACAACTAGATTTTGCTTTGTGCAAAAATGATTTGGCAAATACCGCTCCACACAAAATATGTCACAGATAAAAGATAGACACAGAAAGGATTGAAACACTAAACTATATTCTTTAAAACACATATTAAAATGTACATAGGGAAAGCTATTCAATTTCACTGACAAAATATGGATGTAAATCTAAAAATACAGTACTTGTCAGATTTCTAAGATCTTCTACAAATCTTCCCTTTCATTGCTTTTGCTGATCAAACTGTAACATGAAGTCCACATGACCAAATATTTAATAATCCAAACTTCACATTTCATACATGCAATGTCACTTTTAACAACATTTTTTTTGATGTCAGAACACGATAAAAACACCACAAGTATTCTGCAGAACCTTGTACCCACCTACCAGGTGATTTCTGGATATTATTTCAGTTGCTGACTGGGTTTCATGAGGTACTCATTGAAAAGTCTGTTTCAGTCCCCTAAACTCAATGCCTCTTTTCTGCCTTTTGAGAGGGTGTGATGATATGGGATTTAAACTAGGAAAGCTCTTTGGATAAAATGACTTAAAATAAATAAATACTTTTTATGATTAAATTCCATTATATATTTTATTTACTTTCAGTTTCATTCTGGGTGGGTTTTCTGTAAGGGGTGATAACCAAGTATGTACAAAGGTACAGGTAAGAAAAGAATGAGAAAATGTGCGGTATTTTCCTTCTTTTTTTTCACCATACATTAAATTAGGAGCTGGAGGAAGTCAGAAACTAAAAATCCTATTTTCAGAAACTTTACTGTTTCTCACACACAATAAACTTAATATTAACTTTTAAAACCAAAGATTATAAAATCCATGTTGCAAATCACTTACCTTTTACAGGAAGCTTAATTTTTAATGATAAAAATGCCCATTCAAGGCTGCCACTGAAAACATGACATGCTTCTAGTTTTTTATTATTATCTGTTTCCTATAAAGACTTTCGGTTGTCCTGTTAAAGGATTAAATGTTACCAAAAGTAGGAAGTTCCTTCTGAGGAGTAGTTCCTGAGCTGTGTTTTCTAGCCTCATATCCATGTTCTCTGTGTAACCCTTCAGGACCAATTTATCTGTTATTACCTTTGTTTTTAGTGGTTATGTGAGCCGATCTGTTTTTTTTTTTTTTTTCCATGCATGTTCCTTGCTGTAACATCCACCAAATTAATTTTTAAAAGTATTAAATTAGATTAACAAATGTTACTGATGTTTACCCCTTTAAAAAAAAATCCAGTGCAAATAGTTAATGAAGCAGTCTTTATAACTCTCCCTGAACTAATAAAAAACCAAGTCGACTCAGATAGGAAGCGTTCTCATGTTGTGAGAAACAAACATTCCACAGGAGAGGAAAAGAAGCCAAACCAAGCATCACCAAAAACTAAATTATTGATCTTACTACTTCCTGTTCCCTCAGTAATCCTATTCTTCCTAATGCCAGAAATGCAGTTCCTGCACTGCTTGGCTACGCAATTCTATCAGGAGGCGTAAAGCCTGGTCTGAATAAAAACATACGCCCAAACAACTGTGCTTCAAAGGCATTGTACCCATTCTGGGCACGGTCACCCAGCCCAGCTGGGCTGGCCTTTCTTTGTGGCATGGGGTGTAAACTAAGCCAGGTTTATTCCAACATTTTCTTTCCACTACACTGAAATTTATCAATGATGATGTTTTCCCATAGTCCCTTAGAGCCCTGAGCCTACTTCATGTATCCTTCACCATTTACTTTGCTGTCAAACTCCAGTTTGTTATAACTACTGTTTCGTGGTTTGGTTTGTTGGTTTTGCTTTGGGTTGGTTTTTTTTTTTTATTTTATTTTTTATGTAATTACACGTATCAATAACCCTTTTATTTCCAGAGGCACGCCAGCAGCCAGAGAGGAATAGAAGGACCTCCATCACCCTAACTGTCCTGACAGAGGAAGGCGGGGACTCGACCTGTCGGTTACAAGGATCCTCCTCAGCGATAATCCGACTCCTCGGCATTGCATAACGAAACCGGGGGCTAAAAACGAAACAGAGAGGAGGAACCGCAGGTCATCCGTCACCAGAAAAAACTAAAGGAGGGCTTTCACGCACGTCAACACCACCCCAAACCGGGCGCGGATATCGGCCGGACCCTCCGTCCGTCCGCCCGCCCGACTGCCCGTCCGACTGCCCTTGACGTTCCGCCCGCACTCAAAGGGCGGCGGCGGTGGTGGCGCCGGCTCGGGGGAACAGCGCCACTTGCTGGTCCACGACTGTCGCGCCTGTCGCCGGTTGCTCCCGCCGTCAGCCCGGCCCGGCTCGGCCCGGCCTGGCGAGCTGAGAGGCAGCAGCAGGGCTTCAATTCCTCTTCCCTGTCCAGTCTTCAGTAAAGGTGTTCTAGGGATGATTCTCTGCTTTCAAACACCCAGTGATGTTTCACAGTCAGTACTGTTTTTACATGGAGAGATGCTGTGTCAACTTCCTGCTTTCAATCAGTGGCACCTGTCTCTGACAGCAAAGCCCATGAAGGGAGTACATGTACTTCTTAAAGTTTTATCTGTAACACTGAGGGCTCCTTACCTGTCTCTCCTGTTCTCTTAGAAGAATTTAAAGAAATCTCTGATAGTTAATCAAAAGGATTGGAAGCCCGCGTCAAGTCATTTTGCACTCAGGAAAGCTCTTGGTGCCACAAATGTACACAAATTTTAAAATTGCCACAGCAAATAATTATCCCAGTCCCACTGCCCTACAGACTGCACATGTCCGTCAACACCAAATGGCAGGAGCAGCGTGTTGGATGGAGGCCACAGTGGCCTGTTGAGGTGTGAGACTCATTTATTTGCACCGAGTATTTGTGGTGATTTGACCCTGGCTGGAGGCCAGACGCCCACCAAAGGCACTCTGTCACTCCTCTCTTAGCTGGACAGGGGAGAAAATATCTGTTGAGAGGCTTTGGAGTCGAGATAAGGACAGGGAGAGATCATTCCACAATCAGTGTCACGGGCAAAACAGACTCAACACAGAAGCAAGGCAAGAAAACTCTCTAATTTATTACACTACACACAGACAGAGAAACCAGAGTTGGATAATAAGAATTACAAACAGCTCTTAAAACACCAACCCTGCCCCTCCCTTCTTTGAAGACCTCACGTTTTTCATGCCATTTCTCTCCCTTCCTCCCATTCCGGTTTCACAGGAGGAAAGAGATGGGGGTTTCTATCAGTTCCTCACAAGATATTTCCCTTTGTAGTGGTGTTGGGGGGAACATTCCTCACTCTTTCCCTGTTCCAGAATGGGGCCCCACCCATGGGAGACAGTGGTGGGACAAACGTCTCCATGTGAGTTCTTTCCCATGGGGATTCAGCTCTTCACCAACTGCACCAGCATGGGTCACCTCTATGGGGTGCAGTCCCTCAGGTCGAGACTGTTTCAACCTGGTCCCCCATGTAGTCACAAGTCCCCCCAGCAAACCTGCTCTGGCATGGGCCTCTCTCTCCACAGGCTTCAAGTGCTGCCAGGGGCTTGATCCAAAGCAGGTCATAGTGTCTTCCATGTTTCCACCCACTCCAGCATGGGGTCTCTCCATGGGCTGCCAGTATCATAGAATCATAGAATGATAAGGGTTAGAAGCGACTCGCAGAGGTCATCCAGTCCAACCCCCCCGCAAGAAGCAAGGACACAGTAGGGTCTCTGCTCCCCATCGTCTTCCATAGGCTACAGGGAGAAAACCTGCTCCACCATGGTATTCTCTTCTTACATCTTCTCACTCCCTTCTCTGTGGCGAAAAGCAGCTGCTTGCGGGTTTTTTTACTAAAATGTGATTCACAGAGGTGCTATGACTGGGGCTGAGTGGCTCAGTCTCATCAGCGGCAGAGTCTGGCCTTGAGTCCATCTGGTATTTACTCCATTGGACCTCAGAGAAGCTTCTAGCTGATTCTCGCAGAAGCCCTTCCTAAAGGCCCTGACACACACCAGAACCTTGCCGTGCAAAACTACACTAGTAGCTTACAGGGGAGAGGTGGAAGGTTCCACCTAGTTTCACACACACACCCCCACCATGTGCAGAACCCTGCCTTAAATTCCCTGGGGTTCAGCTACATTGTGTTCAATAGTAAGAGCCTGGATATACCCAGGGTAAAGGGTACTCCTTGCTGTTTGCATCTATGTGTATATAGAAACCAGTGATAGTTTTTGAATTAGCAATACTCAGAAAAGTATTGATGGAAATACTACATTCTGCTTGCCATATACTGCCTTACCTATATATTAATCCTACTTAAAGAGAACACAAAATTAAGCATAATTAGAGCTTGCCCATCAGGTTTAAACTCTACAAGCTAAGGCATTTCATTTCCATCATAATCAAAGGTTTGGTTTTTTTAAAAAATATTAATTGCCTGAATTTTTGGTACTGCATACAACTTTTGAATATGAGAGTAGCATGAGGTTTGAATTTAAAAAGCAAACACCAGATACAATCTGTGTTAAGTATCATCCTCTAAAGCAAATACAAACCTACCAGAACAAACAGCTTCAGGCAAACTAGCAGAGTAAACAACAGAAAGCAAAGAGAACAAGACAAGCCCAAAAAGAGGCTGTGTTGCACTTTCTTTGGAGCTAGAGGTCTTAGAGGGTTTCAGGGACTCCCAGCTCCATCTGTCTACAGGAAATATTTTTTTTGCCACTGGCATGAGAATTAAAATTCTACTCTGGGACTGGGAGAGATTATGTTTGTGGTGCTTTAAAACTCCCTAATTAATTTATTTTCTGCTAAAGAATATAGAATCAAAATATGTTAGTACAATTACCAGTCATGGACAATTTTTCAATCACTCCTTAGCTTTCGATTCTGCAATTTAAGCCACTGATACCAACTCCTACGCTGCTGACTTCACTTGGGCTCCGTGGGCACAAGAATCAGCTCTCATTGATCACTTTGCACAGCCAGGGCTTCCTTCTGTCTAGACTTCACTGGTGGAGGCTTAATATTCTGCAAAGTAATTTAACTCCTTACACAGATATGTTGGGTTTTTTCTTCTGTTCATATATGTTTACCTAGTAAATTAACTGTGAGTTAGATTTTACCCTGAGGCTCTGAATCGTCAATCAGTACATCATTATTGTTATTCTTTTTTTGTCCAAATAAAATCTCAGCTGAGATGAAAATCTTTTTCAAAAGGTAGATTGCCTTGCAAACTACTTGTAAACACATACTGTTAAAACACAACTGCAAGTCTATCTGGATAATTCATGCTTTTCTGTTTCTCTTCAAATACACAGTAAAATACACTATCTCAATTTCCATGAAAGTTTGATGTATAGAATCATTATCTTTAAAAAAATTCTTGAAATGCTACTGAAAAAAATCACAATTGACTGTATAATTTTTGACAGAAGTAACACTATAGTAACATGTAATTTTGTATTTGTGTTTATTTGTGTAATACAAAAAATGAGGATGCAATGTTCTTCAGTTTTAAAAGACATGAAGCGTCTTTGAGAAACACAAGCGATACAACAAAAGCTTCCATTATTTTCCACTTTATGTGTTTTCCTTTCAGATCTAATGATTTTCAGAAGTTGTTAGGTTTATGGGGGTCAGTCGACAGTGTAAGAGTCCATTAGGTGTACAGGAAAGCAGAGCTATGAAAAGCAGTCAGGATGAGGAGCACAAAAACCCAATTATCCAAGAAATATTGGAAGTATTAAGTACAGATGTTGTTTTTAAAGCAAGGCATTTGATACAAGGAGAAGCATCCTCAGGTTCTTCAATAACGAGTCAATAAATTGTCCATTTTATGACTGGGGAAGAAAACTAAGTGTATGATTACCAAAGACATCTCCTTACGGTCAGAATTCAAGTTTGTGAGATCAGCAGGCTATACCCACTACTTAATCTTACAGTTTTCCCCGCACTCTGCAGCCTGGCTTTAGAGCTTGTCCATGTGATGGTGGTACATGGTATTCTTACTTACATCTGCAGGTTGTTCTATCTCTTTCCTATAGCTAGGCACTACCCTTTACAACTAGATCTCAAAATTACATCCCCAGTTGTGATGGGCTGACTTTGGCCAGCTGCCAGACACACCAAGCTGCTGTCTCGCTCCCCTTTCTCATCAGTGGATGAAAGTGGTGAGAATATAAAATTGAAAAGCTCGTGGGTTGTGATAAAGTCAGGGACATCATTTACCATCACAGGTAAAACAGACTTTATCTGGGGAAAATTTAGTTTACTGCAAATTACAGTAAGACAAAAACTTTAACACCTTCCTCCAAACACTTTTTCCCTGTTCCAGGTACTTGCTTTGGCATGGTCCCCTCCACAGGCAAGCAGGGGAATACATGACCTACCACGGGCTTCAGGGGAACCTGGGCTCCATACCTGGATCACCTCCTCCCCCTCCTCCTTCTCCTGCCTTGGGGCTTGTAGGCCTGTTTCTCACATTCTCTCTGACTACCCAGCAGTTTACCCTTTCTAAGCCAGTCATTCCCTGAGGGGCCGACATGGTGGCTGTGGAGCTCAATCAGGCCCTGTGTTGGGTGGGTTGTAGCCAATTGGAACCTGTTGTGTCTGGCAACAGACACCCCTGGCTGTTCCTCACAGAAGACCCTGCAGCCCTGACAGACCCTGGGCACCTGCACCCAGTACATAAGTTTTAAGGGTTTTTCTGTTATTTCTCAACTGAAAGTGGTCCCAAGCATTTTAAAGACGATAAATTGAAATAAAAAAAAACCAAAACCTACTTCTCTGGAGACAGCTATGACACTGTTTAGAGCCTGTCATTGGACTTCTAGCACAGCCGTGCTCCAGGGCAGCAAAATGACCAACTGCGAGGTGTGGCAGGAAGGGCACTGGGACAGAGAGAGTGTGCTGCTGCCTTTGGGAGGTGGCAGGGAATAATTGAGCTCTTTCGCTGTGAAAGCCACTGACCTCTGTAACTCACAAATAATTTCAAGAAGAGTTTCCTAAAACTTCTTCCTGGCCTACTGAGGCCATAGGGTGATGGGAAGCCATTTGACAGCTCACTGCTGTGACTGGTCCCCCACCACTTTCCTTTTACATTCCCTACTGGGTCTACTGCTCATCCACGCCCCTCATCAAGGGTTTTCTGTGAGCTACTGTGATTCACTGAAGCATGCAAGGAATATCTACAAATTAGACTGCCTTAACTCACTAATACTTAAGAAACTGATCTAAGGGTCAAAGGAATATCAGTTATGGATTAAAAAAAATGGGGACAGGACTTTTGCCAGGAATTGAGGCATGCATGAAAAGAATGGAGAGCTCCTCTAACAGGGATGAGGAGACATTAGGCTGCCCAAGCTGTCCTGAGACCATGCTCCTCCATAACCTTCACTCTCCCACCTTTCCTTGAGGTTGCAGCTGTTTTTTAAAAGCACTTATTACAAACTTTGCAAACATACCACATCATCAATTTTTTTGTATTAGGCAAAAAGAGATTTCCCTGTAAGCAGCCATACTAAGATACTAAGACCTATCTCCATGCACCAAGTTAGATATCACAAACTGAAAGACAAATGTTTTGCTTGTGTCTATTTTAGTAACTGAATTTCTCTCTTTCCTGCTTCAGGAAGTGCTGTTTTATATTGATTTTGTGAAAGATGAGGTAGCATGCCTTCACAAAGTATGGCATCTCAGATAAATCTGAAATCACAGCAACACACTTCCCAGACTGACCTCTTCAAATTTTTACTCACATATTTGTAAATATCGGCCATCCTGGAAATGTTGCCAGTGTGTACAGAGAAGTACAGAGAAATACGCACTTCAAGTGAGAGCTTTCTTTCTGTGAACTGATTGCTGCTTAGAGAGAGAAAAACACACACAGCTGCATTTTCCACCAGAGAAGGGAGTGAGAAGATATAAGAAACTTTGCAGACACCAAGATCAGTGAAGGGGGAAGGTGGAGGGGCTGAGAGAAGATTCCCTGCAGCTTGTGGAGAATACCATGGTGAAGCAGGTGTCCCTCTGCAGCCCATGGAGAATAAAGAGACCCCACTTGCAGCCCATGGAGAACACCTGGGTCCGGCAGGAGCTCACCATGGAGCAAGTGAAGGAGTATGGGAGAATCTGTGACATAGGTTGGAGCAAGCCCCTGACAGCACCTGAAGCCCATGGAGAAAAAGAAGAGACTGAGAGAAATAAGAGGGGGAGACCCTTGCCGCAGCGGGTTTTCTGGGTGCCCAGGCTGGAGCAGTCTGGGACTGAAAGACATTTTATGAGTTTATAGAAGTGACCCATGCTGGGGTAGTTGGTGAAGAGCTGAGGCCCTGTGGGAGAGGACTTACANTACCTGACTCTGGTTTCTCTGTGTATAGTGTAATAAATTAGAGAGTTTTCTTGCCTTGCTTCTGTGTTGAGTCTGTTTTGCCCATGACACTGATTGTGGAATGATCTCTCCCTGTCCTTATCTCGACTCCAAAGCCTCTCAACAGATATTTTCTCCCCTGTCCAGCTAAGAGAGGAGTGACAGAGCACCTTTGGTGGGCGTCTGGCCTCCAGCCAGGGTCAAATCACCACAAATACTCAGTGCAAATAAATGAGACTCACACCTCAACGGGCCGCTGTGGCCTCCATCCAACACGCTGCTCCTGCCATTTGGTGTTAATTTCTTTAAATTACACGTGCCACTGATTGAAAGCAAGAAGCTGACACAGCATCTCTCAATGTAAAAACAGTACTGACTGTGAAACATCACTGGGTGTTTGAAAGCAGAGAATCATCCCTAGAACACCTTTACTGAAGACTGGACAGGGAAGAGGAATTGAAGCCTGGTCTCCAGCCAGGGTCAGACCAACACCTGAACACGTGCAGTTATTTTTCTGAAAATCTCATTACTCTTTTTGATCTACAAAGGAATAAGCACATTCTGACTATGGAGATTATGTCCCTGAATGTTACACAGGATCTGTACCGTGTTGGTACATCCAGTGAGACAAGCAGGAAAAAGTATTAGTGTCAACCTTATTTTTAGGTAAACCTTTGCCAAGGGTATAGCATGGTTTCAATCACAGTTTTCAATATCTGAACCGCAAGAGGAAAAACTACATACTACACTAAACACCTGGATGTTGATTATGTGAACACTTGAAAACCACTGTGTTTGAATAATCCTCACCCATGTAACTAGTTAATTAGCTCAACAGAGTACTGTTTTTTCAAGCCAAGCAACTTCATAACTAGATAAAAAGAGGAAGCTTTGCCTGTGGGTTGTCTTAGTTCCTGTTACTGTTCTTGAAAAGATTTGGATTTGAAAGCTGAATGCTTATTAGGCAAATGAGGACAGGATATAGCAGAGCCAGTTCATCTCAACTCCCAAAGGTTCAGGACTGCATTTGTTCACTGTTTTTCCTCTGACAGCTTGCAGCATGGAAGAAAATCAGCAAGTTAATGTTGTCCTCCTACAGTATCAAATATTCTCAACAACTTTTGTTCTAATCTTGATGACAAACCCTTTTTTTTTCCAACAGTAGGTACACTGAATTAGAGTGATCTCTTTTTTTCTCCAGAGCTGGCAGCCAAAAATACACCCCAAAATCCCCCCACATTTATCCAGATCTATTAAAACTTGTTTCTAGTCTGTTACACCTGCACAAAGTATTAAATGAAGGTGCTATTGTACTGTTAAAGGACTAGAGGGTAGCATTGTATAGTCTAGTGGAATCAATCCTAACTAGAATGCTTTACATCTACTTATATAGCTGCTGAACTTCAAAGAAATCCATTACAAGTCAATGATTTCCAAGATTTCCATGGCAACCTAATGAAAACAAACACAAGATACAACAGAAAATTATACTTGGTTGCATCAAAAGAATACCACTAATTATAGAAGCAACACATCCTTGGAGGGAAATGCTAAACTGTAGAAAGAATCGGCATCCGTCTAGCATGTCTTACAAAATGCTACAATGCAACAGTCAAACCCACAAATGAATATCTCTGACAAATGATTTAAGTCAAGCTCATTGTGATCTCTGAAACATTAAATGGATTCTCTTTGGGAATCTCTTCAGCTCCCAAATGCACTTACTTCCAGATGCAATATTCAGCTGGTGTCTCCCAGTGAGAGTGCCATTTCAGTAAAAAGGGTTGATCTTAGCACAATTCTTTTTATTTTTACCATCTAATTTCTTCCTCCATTCATCTCTGGGTGGCTAGCTGTTCCTGCAGGAATAGAAGCAGGAATTGCAGTAAACCAGGCTACATTCTGGGGCAGCAGTCTTATTTTGCTTAGCTTCTTAAGCAGTTATGCCCTGATACATTACAGGAGAACTAGAGGGGTACCAGAAGATGGAGGCATATAATTTAAACGCAGAGTGAACCAAGAAATTACGTGAGCTTTCTAGAGAATTCAGATCCCAAGGACTGTCTTGTTATATCTAGGTCTATATTTCATGAAAAAAATCACACTGAAATATTCCAAGGTGCGAAATAGATTTTGGAACATTTGGAAGCAGGTAAAGACACGCATCAAAATTTTTTAATCATCCTATTGTTAATCTCTAAAGAAAGAAAATGGTACAAATCTGAACAAACATTTGTCATGAGTGAATTAAATATTAGGGGTTTTGTGCCTTGCAGAGAGATAGACTAGAAGATTTTGAGGCTCAGGTGTTCTAAGGTTACGGTAACCAAGAGGAACAACTTCGTCTTTATCCCAGAACATACCTCATTACAAAACAATGGTTTAAATACCAGTCTAACATGGATAGTTCTCAAGAAAAAACTCAGTCTCAAATGGAAATAGTTATTTCCTAGTCTGTTCCTCTTTAATATATGGTATTTTGATAGCATCTCGGAAACAAGCTGCTTCACGAAACTATGTCAGATTAGCAGCATGTATTGGAGTTATAATGAAGTGCAGAATATTAAACCCCTATTCATAGCATTCTCCTTCTCATAAATGAATAAATAATAAATAGATTAAACAGTAAATGCACTTTTGCTCACAAGCCAGGTTTTAAAGCACTTCATACAAACTCAAATTAATGATGCCCATTTCTGTGCCAAAACAGAAACATTTATTCTCATAGCTGTGTTGCAACACACATTTACGATAAATTTTGGAGAAAACGTATGCTTCTACATTTTCTGTGCTTTCTGTATGCCCAGCCCCGGTTTAAACACGTAAAATGATAAATTGCTTATTGATATTCGGAAGCGCTTGTGTGAAATACATACAGGAAATAAGATCTGTGATTCAAGAAGCAAGACACATGTTAATTCCTGCACAATGGAGAAATCAATATTAAAATCAGTACTGCACTTCTTCTGAGGCTGTACTGCAGTGATAACAAAATATTGACTTACTGTTCTCATCCTGGAGCAAAAAACTAAGAGAACATTTGAGCTTTAATGCACATATAATGTAGTTGCAGTTTACATTCACTGGCTGCCTAAGAACAAAAAAAGTTATACCATACATTGATCTTTATTCAAACTTTGAGGGAATATTAAATTGACTTGCAAGTTTGCTAGGGCCAGGACCCTGTCTTAATGTCTGCCTACCAAATGTCTGGCATGGCTGTGGCACCACATATCGGTACCACAGTAAGTGAAATGGATCCAAAAAAAAGAGAAACCAAACAACATACCACACATATTATCAATTTCAGTTTTATATCAGATCAGAGTTTTTTTAATAGTTTAGCTACTAACGCTTTCTGAGACACTACTGCCAACCAAGTTGGCAGGTTTTACTAACCTGGATAAAGAAAGGGCATATTGCTGGTGCTTGTAGACAGTTTACTTCTATTATCAATCAAAGAGTATTCATCCAAAGAACATTTCACTGGTCTTTTTCTGTGACAGGGCAAATGCTTTGGGCCATGTTCTTGACCAGGAGCTTTGCATGCAGAAAAGTAGACAAAAATGCTAAAGCTGCAGTACTTCAAGCAACAAGATTACAGTTGTTTCAGAAGATGTGAATTGCTCAGTTTCATAAATATGTGACACTGCATAATCCTTCATGTTCTACAGATGTATTAATCAAAATTATTTTTTTAACTGTTTTTATTGCTATCTGTCTTAAGTCACACATAGTCAAAGCAAATGACAAATAGAGGCCTAAGTGATCAGTCATTTACAACTATCACTCTAGCAGATTTCTTTGTGCTGCAGGAACAACTCTAATCTTCTAAAAACATAAGACAACTAAGATGAATAGCAAACTGGTACAAATCATGATTTGATTGCAGTTACGCTAATAGAGAAAACAAGGATAATAATTATTTGAGTGTGTTATTCACTATATATTATTCACTCAGTTTCCCTTAATCATTCAACCTCTGTATGCACCCAAGGCAACCCTTCAAACCTTCGATTTATTTTTGGTCTCATTTAAAAGCTGTCATACATTTGCAATGTATTGGTTCCAAACAGCAACAATTTCAGAAATGCACAGAAGAGAACTGATTGACTCTGTTACTTTCTACTGTAAAAAGAAAATACCCTTAAATGTATGAAATGATAGAAAATGAAAGATTGAACTGGCCAGAAATGAATTCAGATTGAATTATTTTGAATATCCCTACCATTCTAGCTCTCCAGTTCTTTTCTGATTACCTGTGTTGAGGCTTGCTGGGCATGGATGAGAGTTATTGTAATGTAATAAAATTTTAGTTCATTGAAAAAGAGGTGGTTTTCCCCTTCATTACTAAGGCTCTACATAAAATAATTCAGTAGGGATTCACTTTCTACAGTATGTAGTATTCATCAGTTTCTTCTCCCCACTATAATCTTCACAGCCTAGTACCTGTCTTATGGAGTGTACTCATTAGGTGGAATCACAGACCTGATCCAAGTAATTTGAGAAATGCAGACAGTCAGGGAGTACCAATTGTTGTCTGAGAAGCCAGACTACTAGGTGCAAACTTGTTCAGGCAAGGTTTGGGACCTACTTCGCTTGTTGGGTTTTGGGGGTTTTTTCTGGGTTTTTTTTTTTTTTCTTGTGAATTTTATCTTTGGAAAGTTTTATCTGAATTCCAGCCTTTATATTTCCCTCTGGGATTCTATACAGGCTGTAACCCCGATTGAATTAATTCCAGAAATCTCAGCCAAATACTCAACAGGCATGTAAAGATCATATGGACGTGCAAGTGCAGATCTGTTCCCTAGGCTTCAGCTCTTGTTCGGTGGCTCTAATACGTCTGGGAAGCTATGAACAAATTGCACATGTATCACACAGATGGCTTGCATGTGAGCTATAACCCTGATGTGTTTGGAATGGATCAGATAATGCATTAGCACATTGTAATTCAGTAGAGTAATATTGAAAATATCAATTCCATTCCTTCTTTTCCCTCGGTAGATTAAACTCATATATTCAGTTCCAAGAAAATACCTTTACTTTGCATTTTTGTATTGGAAAGGAGGGCAAAGAGCAACTCTTTCATCTAGTATGCTAGCTGTTTTAATTGTCATTTTCAAATGTATTTGCGCAGGTTGTAGAGCTGCAGAGATATGAAGCTCGCCTAAAATGGGTATCCTTCCCCAAAAGACAGTAGAACGATACTGTTAATTTAAACAGATGAAATCTATACCTGAGAAAAAAAAGGGTTTTAACTTTAAACAGAAGGCTGAAACCAGCACAGTCCCCAGCAGGAACTGCTTCGTGCTGTAAAATTTACTCCAACAGCACTTCTACCAGTGAGTAGGAAATTTCCTTGATAACAAGTTACAAGAATTCTAGTTTATGTTCCCTGTGAACTTTCATGTTACAGAAAAAAACCAGGGTCAGGTAGAGAAATTTATGGTGTCTGGAATAGAGTAGCTGGGCTGTCAGATGCCAAGGGAACAGGCCCAGGCAGGTTGGGAGAATAGGCAGGTGTAAAGGCCCTTGGACAGATGGTGGAAGTGTTTAACATCCAGTGTTGAGTGGCAGAGGGCAACTACAAAGCAAAACAGAGAAGCCACAGGCCTTTTTATCTCATTTAGAGATGGGCTTTAGATTTTGATGGGGGTGAAGGGAAAGGAAATAGGTGGATTTTTTTTTTTTTCCAAAAAGCCAATAATTATTCAGAAGAAATTTTTTTTTATTACTTTCATTTCAGGGAAGTGGCAAGAAGAAGTAGTAAATTGTATTTGTATTAGGCTACAGTGGAAATATTTTTGCAGCATCTGACTTCACAAGCCACACAATAACCTACTTGCATAGTCCTGGGGTTTACTGACATAGGGCTGAAGAAACATTTTGAAAATAAAATTAGTTCAGTAGCATGGAATACAGTCTTGATTTTGGCTGAGATAATTTTCTTTCTAGTAACATGGTACTGCTGTGGTTTTGGGTTTAAGATGAGAATAGTGTTGATAACACACTGATGGTTTTAGTTGTTGCTAGGAATCTGTAGTGTTTACATGAAGACAAGTACTTTTCAATTTCTCACACCCCACCAGGTGCACCAGAAGCTGGGAGAGCCCACCTAGGACAGCTGGCTCAGACTGGCCAAAGTGATGTTCCCTACCACAGAACATCAGGCTACAGATATAACTGGGGAGGTGAGCTGGGAGGCAGTGGAAACAGACTGGATTTTCCCTTCCGTGTGTGGTGAGCAATTGCACTTAAACATCACTTATTATTGTTATTACTATCTTCCCTTCTTATGCTATTAAACAGCCTTTATCTTAACCCACAAGGTTTTTTGCATTCTCCTCCCCATTGCTTTGTGATCCTTGGTCCCCCAGAGTCACAATCCGCCCCCAGCAAACCTGCTCCAGTATGGGTCTCCATCTCTCTCAGTCTCTTATCTTTCTCCATGGACTGCAGGTGCTGTCGGGGGCTTACTCCAACACAGGTCACAGATTCTTCCATATTCCTCCACCTGCTCCATGGTGGGCTCCTGCCTGGCCCAGGTGACTCTCCATGGGCTGCAAGTGGGGTCTCTTTATCCTCCATGGGCTGCGGGGGGACACCCGCTTCATCATGGTATTCTCCACAGGCTGCAGGGAATATTCTCTCAGCACCTCTTCCTCCCCTTCACTGACCTTGGTGTCTGCAAAGTTTCTTACATCTTCTCACTCCCTTCTCTGGTGGCAAAATGCAGCTGTGTGTGTTTTTCTCTCTCTCAAGTGTGATTCCAGAGGTACTGTGACCAGCGGCGATTGTCCCGCATGGCCTTGTCAGTAACAGGGTTTGGGAGTTTGGCCTTGGGAGCACAGCTGGGATTTACTTTGTTAAACTCTTAAGAAATTTTTAGCTGCTTCTTAAAGAAGCCACATTTGAAACCCAGCAAATAGAGTAAACAAAGAAGCTGTTCTTATTGTTGCTGAGTGAAACATGCATAAGGTCCCTGAGGAAGTAATCTATGTTTCTGAGAATCTTAAACTAGGGACTCTAAATATTGGAAATCACCTTCTGTGAACCACCATTGTCCAGCTGTGGGAAAAGGGGGTTAAACTTCTGTTAATCATGAATGGAGTCAGCATAGCTGCTAAAGTGACAGTAGAGACCTGGTAACTCAGCCTCATCCCACTGTCTTAAACCAGGAATCTGATTCACTGGTAAACTTTTGTGTTTAAGTCACCAAACTTGCATTAGAATTTTACACTCAGTTTGTATCATCATGAATAGCTACACAAATTTCCCCCATGACAAATCTTACACACATCAGTTCACTGTGATGTATAACAATATTAAAAAAAGACCCCCAAATTAGTAAGTGAAATTATTTAAGTGGTCAAAGAGCTCACATCAGAGGCGAGTTTCATGCCGCTTCAGACAAGGAGAAAGTAAACTGTGGTTGGCAAGCTCCTTGGTGGCCAAACCAAACCCCATTTGAGGCTTGCCCATCTGGAGCAACCATGGAGATCTGCAGCAAAGCGCATTTTAGAATGTAGAAAAAAGCCCACAGAGCATCAGTTGAACATTCTGGCCCATAACATATTTACTTTGATTTAATTTTCAGAAAGTAGCATGTGTGATTTTGACAGTAAAATTTTACCCATATGGTTTAACATTTGGGTGCCTCTAAAGAAGCTTAGAAAGTTTAAACTATTTGATAATACTTCAGCGACTTTATCTCTCCTTCTCACCAGACCTTTATTTTTGAAAGGTAAAATTTAAGTTGTTCTCCATTTTGTTAGTTTGAGAAGATGCATAACACTTGTTTTTCAGATACGATAATATAGCTTACAAAAAAAAAAGGCACTGTAATGATCAAGTAAATTGCAGTTGTTTCTTAACAAAGAAAATGTACTGTGGAGGGGTCAGAGGTGAGGATGACTCTAAAAGGAAACTCATCCTTTTGACCCCAGTATGTATGAATTTTTACTTTTTCAGTTTTGGGGTGGTTCAGATGAGAAATATCCCCAAACTGGACCTGCTACATTAAATTTTCTAAAATTGTTAAGTTAAAGACCAGTCTGCTACACTCATATTTATTCTGCAGTGTTGTGTCTGTAGGGACACTGGCACACAATTTTATCTGCAACATTATTTTTCTGGCATTTGTGACAAGCTATAAACTACAGGACTGAATTTTTAAATGGAAGCTTTTCTCATTATGAATCAAGTGAAAGGAGGACTCTGCTATTGTAAACTAGCAGCAAACTTGCTCTTAAACCATATTTCTAGTGGCTCTCATTTTGCTGCAAACGTAAATTCAAAGAGATATATGTTTCTTTCATCCCAATGCTACCACTGAATTAAAATATCAGCAATATCCATGAATTAAATGGGCCTCATCAACACTTTTTACAGCAGTTGAGATAGAATTTTATATTTTTTGTTTACAAACAGCAGTAAATATACTCATGTGTATTGATCTTTATTATCGTCAAGATTTATCAAGCAGCACTTATGCTCCTGGCCTCGCACACAGAAAACCCCCAACCAAACCCAAACAAAAAACCATGAATCCTCTGCGTGCAGTTTCTACAATACCACCAATATATTTAAGATGTGGAGTTCTGCATTTGTGCAAAGCATATATCCACCCATGCATTCTTACATGGGCATGTCTCAATAAATTCAGCATTAAAATGTCACATTATTTGCTAGTGCCAATCTACCTAGCTACATGTACATGTGTAGTCACCAGACTACTGTGAAATGGCCTCCCCTCAGGCAGGAGCAAGAAACTAAGGTTGCTCTTTAGTCTTTTGAGGCTAGAAATAAATAAGAGAGAGAGAATTTAAAGACTCTGGTATGTGCCTAGACCACAGGTCTCTTTTCTAAAGAAGTCAGGTCCAAGCTTCAGTGAACACATCCCAGGAGGGAGATGCTCACTGAATGGTACAGAACACACTGCTGACTTGTTACCTCAGAGCTGCATCAAGTCAGTGAGACAGCACACAAGCTGGACCTGAGGAGAGGTTGGATAAGAACTGTCAGCGCACGTAGGCATTCTTCAGAAGAGATGATAGAAGCAAGGCTGATTCAGGATCATAGTGGCACTTTGGAGAAACAAAGTATATTATCTATCTAAAGATTAACAGATATGCCAAGAAGCAGCCCGAATTGGAATGGAAATACATAGACTGTCATTCTATTTTAATTCCTCCCCCTTCTTCTGGAATTTATTGATACCCACCTAGAAGTCCAGGAGCATTAAAGTGAAGATCTATCTTTGTATAAAAATCTAAAGCCTTTGATCATCACCTGTCATCTGGATGAAGCTATACCTCAAAAAAGCAGCAGTTTTCAATAAGACATATCTTTGGCTGAAGTTTGGTTTTTTTTTTCCCCAGATGTAGTGTAAAATCCTACTAATTTTAATGGACCATGACATACAAAGGACTAGAGGCAGAGTCTTATCATTAATTTGGGATTAAACCCACTTTATTCTTACTTTTAAGTATATTATATGGTGTTTCCTGCCCAAAATGTTACACCAGCCCAAATTAAATTGGTTCAAGATCAATTTAGTTAAAGTGTTGCAGAAATCCTGTGTAGACACTTTAAATTGTTTTAAACCTGAAACATGATCTTAGATTAAATCGCTTCCTCACAGGATTAAGCAAAATCAATATATCATCCATTTTTAACCTGTTTAAAACTATCCACTAAGTAAATTATTTTTAAAACCTTATAATTTAGCCACACATGCTAAGACTAGCATTTATCATGATGATCACCTTTGTCTCGAGGTTTTCTGGTAGTTGCCTGTCTCACACTATGTCAGTCTGCCACATTTCTCCTGTCTGCTTTCAAACTAGTAACAACTCTCATCTTGTATACGATCTAGCACAAGGGGGTTGATGAGACTGAGCGAGTCCTGGGTAGAGGCAGGGTAATTGTAACATCCAAGCAGTGAAGGGCTGCAGGCAAGTGTGGCCTTACTTAAAAGCTACAGCCCTAAATACCGGATTTCCTACAGCTTGGATTTTTTCTGTGTAGAAACATTAAACTTACTTTTGATATTAAAAAAAAAGGTCTTTTTAGACCAAAAGATTTTGTTTGAATTGGTAGGAATAGTAAAATACCTTGCAATCTTCTTGTCAGTAGTTTTAAATTTAGCTGTCACTAAACCACAAATCCATATATGCTGAAATTACAAAGAAAAAAATGTGTGAAAGAATCAATATAAAGATTTAAGCTTCTAATGGATTAAAACAAATTACTAAAATAGGAAAAGCAAAACTATCACCATTACCAAGTGCTCTTATGTCCAGAGATAATGAAATTACAAATAACTAGCTGATTTGCAACTTCAAATAGAACAACATTTCCCCAATTAGGTGCAATGAAGCATACTGTTTCTTTTAGTTGATTCTCAAGGTCTCATTCCGTGGCAGGTAAAGGACTACACCAGGCAGCATCAACTGTGAAAAGGAATCACAAGAGTTTGACAGCTCCACTAAAGTAGTATAAAATTGCTTTCTGGTTGCCATGTTGTAGATGATATAGGGAACAAGCTTGAGATGAGGGAAAAAAAATTAAGTTCTTATGATATAATCTAAATTTGATTTTACTCTGGAATAAGTTGTGATACAATTGCTCTAATCTTTAAGATACCACTATAAGCGATGTAGTAGATCTCATTTAATATTTCTACAATTAAGTCTTTGAAGATATGCACCAATAATTTTCAATATTCAGTTACAAATCTCTTGTCTTTAATAGCCACAAGGATATTGATGGATATGTGAAGGATACAGAATCCTTTTGCAAGACTTATTCCAGTAAAACATATCTTTCTTGTTGAGATTGAAAGCCAACACAACTTAAGGAAAAAAATGGTAGTACAGGAAAACTATTAAACTAAAATTTGAAGTGGAAAGATAGCAGGAAAGATTTTAGCAGCTTGGTAAATGATGAAGAGGAACACAGAATTTCCCAGTTAAGCAGATCTGGACTTGTAAACATTATGCAGACATTGCATTAAGATGTCTCCTGTCATAGCACAAAATGATTGATAAAAATGATTCAGGGTATAGACAGCCATGCTATAGAGCAAAAAAATATGGGGGGTGGGGGTGGGCAGAGGGCAGAAATCCTTTTAGATTGACCTTTAACTGATAAATTGATGATGTCCTCATTAGCAGCAACCCCGCTGCTTGCCCTCAATAAAAGATAATGTCCTGCTGTTAACACTATTCCTGTTTCTGTGATTTAATGCTACTATTACAGTGCAGATTCTATTTAAATGGATTAAGGTTTAAATTAAGATAAAATATTGTTGGGTCTGCAGTGCTTGTCGCTAAACCAAGCAGCATGCTTTCATCACCTATGACTGGAAACCGGCAAGCTACAGGGGCATTTATCAGATGACATTAGTGCCAAGGTTTTCACCAGGTAGTACCCATACAGTACCCAATTTGTTTAGCATGCTCTCAGTAATATTTCACTGGCAGTTAGTCTGTGTATGGATGACTTCTAAATGTATAGTTACTCATGCTATCATCCTCCCTGAGGAAAAAATACCCTGACTTTATTAGAATTCCTGTGTTATCCTAGTATGAAAGATTTGCAGGGTTCACAATGTAGGGAGATAATATGCAACAGATATACCGTGCAATTTTATGTTTTGCATGGTTATCAGTGTCATGCAGTGCTGCAAATACAGAAAGATGTCATTACCGGTCTATGACTTGATTAACAATTCTTCTGTTGGTTTCCGTAGAAGAATAGTTTTAAATAAAGATTTGATTTCAGTTTGATCCCCAGATGTACTTACCATTCCATACTGCATCCTGGGAGCCAACTTATATTTTCAAGATAGGTGGCCTAAGTTCTATAGAAAAAATATGTTTAGTGATCTCTCATTAAACATAATTATAGAGTTATTTTAATTATTTAAATACATGCTAAGTTCCTTTATTAACGGTATCTGTTAACACACAGAAATTATCTACACTGGTTTAAGTTTCCTGATAGCAGAACCATGTAGGAACTATCACTACAAGACAGAAAGCAATATTGTCACAAGAAAGAGCAGCATGATTTTAAAAATCCAATCTTCTATTATCCCAGTGCTCTTCGGTGTTTTCACGGGTATATACAGAGTACCATGCAATCTACCACTCGGCTTTGATCAAATATATACCAACTGACTTGGTAGATGTAATCTCTTTTTACAAGACCCATGGTAAATATGATTTAGAAATTGAAACAGTCCCAAGGGCGACCCTCCATCACAGGTGAGATCTTGCATAAATATAAACATATTTTTATTCCTGGCTAGGTGAAAGTAAAGGACCCTGCCCAGGTCTCTTGAGACCCAGTAGCTTAGTCCCCATGGGCACTAACCGTCAGTTGATCCTTTGGAGCTGCTGGGACATGGGGACACCTGCAGGAGGTAGGCTCCCCCCCTGCCCCACCCCACTTGCTGTGGGCCAGCGGGCAAGCAGAGGTAGGAACCAGGGGAAGGGGCTGGAGCAGTGCAGCTCCCACATTTTCTCTCCCTAGAGCCAGGGCTGTGTGCAGGCAGTAGCGTACCCCTGCCCACAGCCATGTCGTGCTGATGGAGACCAGACCAACCACCTCATGTTGAGTAATGTTGTACATGGGGTCCTCAGATCCTGAGTCTCCAAATGGGGGACCTCCATTCCCCTCTGCTTTTAGCACGTAGCACAGGAAAGAGCTAGTGATCTCCACTCTCTGACCAGGCTTGTTTTCTACAGCTTTATGAGCCCTCAGTCCCTCTGGTAATTGGCTCTCACATGTGCCCTTTCTCTTTCACTATACTGAACAGTGCTTTAATCAAAAGGTTTGCTGTTTCATCCTAGAATCTTTTCAGGGGGTTAGGACAAAAAAAGTTGAAATTACACACACAATTGCAAGAAGTCACTGTCATTCTAGAGGAAGGTAGGTAAGCAGCATAGGGAGTGACTTGAATAATAACATCCAAAAGACTTGAATAATGTCAAATTATTCAAAGTGAATACAAATAGAATTAACTTCATTTGAGCAGTTTGTGGGGTTTGCATCATGTAGAGTAAAAACTGTGCTTTGTCCTAGTGGTTTTTATTCAACAGTAGAAAAAAATTGCATCTTTCCTGGCAAAAGGTGGGCATGAATTTGCTGCAAGCACTTTGACAAGATTTTCCAGGATTCATAATCCCATATCCAAAGTTTCTGAAACTTTGTTAAACTCCATTTTACCACTTTCTCTGGAGTGTCATATTCATATTAAATGGTCTGATATTGGTACTTGATGTGTAATAAATTAGCCAGGAGAATGCCAACAATCTGTCCTTTGGTGCTGAAAATCTGAAATTTAGAATTTGCAAAGTTAAATTATTTGAAGTTATCACTAAATAATCCTGGGTTAGTTTTCCAATTATGTCCATGATATTTAAGTATATTTAGATTGCAACAGAATTACATGAAATGTTTTAACCTTATGTAATTCCATATGAGATTTTAACAAAAAAAATATTACTTCATGATGGCCATAGCTCTTACGGCTGCAGATTCCATCATGGGTAGTTGCATTTAAAAAGAAAATGTATTCTATTCCATCATGCATGCTCACATTTAAAAAGACAAAAGTATTCCTACTCTAAGCTGCCTAATGTTCATATAAACACTTTAAAAGAAACCCAAACAACTTAAGATTATTTAATAAATTGCCCTTTGAAAAGATAATTCAGTAGATTAAAAATGTACTTATAACTATCCATCAACATACACACAATTTCTTTCACACTATATTTAACAGTAGGAGGTTATTTTATAATTTTATGAACTTAGTGGGAGTGAGAAAAAAATCTTTTCAAATAAATAATGTAATTTCTACCTCTATCCTATTTCTATTATTTCTATTAAGTTACCGTTGGTATTTTTGTTCACATAAAAATAACTTCAAAACATTGACTTTTTAAGTCTGATCTTTATAGAAGCAGAACAACTGTATGGACAGAACTGAAATGTAATGTTAAACACTATTAAAAGTTAGAAATTTAAAAGGTTGTGTAAATCAACTTTTGAGTCTTGACCTGGAACCCAAGGTTGGTTTGTTTTTTTTTTTTTTAAGTTGATGAATATTATCATTAATGAAAAATTTTTGAGCATTGCGTTGAGAAATTACTAGTCTCAGTTAATACTAATTTGTGTCACTAGTCTTTTCAGGAAGCATTACTGAGTTCAGCATAATAATAGCTCCCCTTTAAAATATACAAGTGATTGAGAGGAGTAAGAAGTTGAAATAACTTTTCAAATGTTACAAAGCCAAGTCTCCCAGAAAAAAATGAAATTACTGAAGTTTATAAACCAATCAGTTTTTCAACATAATTAGATCATGTGAAGACTGAGAGAGCAATAGCTGTTTTTACTTCTGCCTGTTACATAAAAATAACAAAAGAAGTTAAACTCTTTCCTACTAACATCCAGCAGTGTGCACCCAAATCATCATTGCACACCCTTTACACTATCTGCAGGCAGAATAAACCAGGATACTACTGCAAAGCCATCTCAACAGAGCAGAACTTCACCTAAAAATAACCCCCAAAATCAGAGTGGTCTTTCAGAATCTCTCTCCCTGTTCAGTTTTACTGTCATGTCACAAACTACACCACTAGAAGGCCCTCTAACGACCATCTCAACTTCAACGAACCATATAGAATCCTAAAGTGAATTTTCAGACAATTAATCTCATTTTAGACCACTAGATTTTTATTTTTTTTCCTTCCCCACAAGTATTTTTTCTGACTTGCGAAGTGGCTTGTCTGGTTTGTTTTCATTGGTTTTGTAGGGGTTTGTTTGTTGGTTACATTTGGGGGGGTGTTGTTTTTTATTTTGTTTTAAAAGATGCTTTCATTGCGGAAGTTGGCATTGGACTCTTTTGACCTCCCTCTGCAAATAAGTATCTTGAACCCTTTTCTGGATTACTCCAGAGGCATCAGTCTACTAATTCAGCCGCAGTACTTTGATTTCTAACTAGATGAAGCCTTAAAAAACAAACAAACAAACAAAAAATACCCAAACCAAAACAAGCAAACCAAACACACAACAGAAGAGTCCCTCCAAATCTCTGACAACTTTATGTGTCTGAATGTACTCTGTACTCAGTAAAACAGTATAACAATGCTGGTAACAGGAACAGAAGTATTCTTTGGACAAAGGGTTTTACCTTCTCAGGGGGGATGGGGAAATAATTAATCTCTTCTTTGGGTTCCATGTTGATTTTTTCTTTTTAAACAAACAAAGAATGTCCACAACTCGAGCAAGATCAAGAAAGAGACGGGGTCTTTAGAAAGGGCATGTCACACAGGTACAGTAAGAGATGAGCAAGGGAGATAAGAAGGTGTTTGATTCTTTCAAGTTAGTCTTGGAGGTTTAACTCTGATAGCGCATGAAAAGCTTTGAAGGCCACCACACTGAAAGCACAAGCAGCAATCCGTATGTTTTTTCCTAACACCTGTAGCAAAAATCTCACCTATGATTCACACAGGGTTCTGAACACGTATGGGAAACCCCATGCCTCCTACAAGAGAACCTCCAGAAGGAAAATTAGTCATTTCACACAGCCCTAATGATAGCTTGCCAGTGTTAAAGTAATGGCTTCCTTGGGGAAAAAGGTAACAACATTTTTTATGATTAACCTAACTGGCTGTGGGACTCTGCTGTAGTTCTGCTCTAATTCATCAGCAAAACCATTTTTTGTACAGTGCCTTGAGTTGAAAATTTTGATTCTCAGAGCTAAGAGGGCAAATGACAGTTTCTGGTGTTCTGCTGGTTTCTGTAATTACCTGTGATCAGAAACTACAATTATTCTCCTAAGATTTAGCTAAGATGTAAAATCCGATGATGTTCCATAAATCCTGAAAACAACTTTTACCATAAACAAATCATTCACTTGGCCTTTTTAGTCAATCATTCATCTCCAGTGTGAAAGACATTGTAGAAACTAGAGCCGAATTTTGAAACTGAAGCATAGAGAGGTATGCTTTATTGTTACAAAACTATGATTCTCCAGATAAAGATTTTTCTATGTGTATTCATTCAATATGCACTGCCTTATTGCTTACAGAGCATAACTTTACTTTGTCTAAAAAGATTTTGAGTCCTGTAAGAATAAATCAGAGCAGTGAACATTTTTTCTAGAAAGCTTTCTTCATTAGACTGTGCTTTGCTACTTACTGTGTACACTCTTAGAGAGGAGTAGGAAAAGAATTCCTAAGCAGTCCTGTGCAATATTATGGCAAAATTCAGGGAAACACAAGGAGTATATTGTACAAAAAAGGACCAAGGTTTTCAGAAAACAGTAAGGACACGTTCATTCTTTCCTCCTCTAAAGCACACCTATACACTATAGTTCATTTACATTATGAACTAAATTTTTCATTTACTTAATATTAATAATAATCTTTCAGCATCGAGTATGGTAATTGTTATCTAGAAAATTCTGAAATTGTTGCATCACATGGAATATGAATGTTATCAACACACAGCAGCATTATCTGCTGGAAAAGTGATTAATTTCATAGCAAGAGTTAAATCCTGCTCATTTTTCTCCTAAAGATTGATCTTCTAAACCACATCCTGATTCTTTTAATTTGCTTTTGAGTCTTCTTTTGGACTTTGCCTATGCAAAGGTGAAAAAAGAAGCCTCGGTAGCCAGCCCACTTATTTCGGTAATTGCTGTAATTGAACTAAGATGAGCAATGCTTCATCCCTGCTTGAAAGCAGAGGGGAAATTTACTTCAGTGTAATATGGCAGCACTACCCAGCCTGGAACTTGATAAAAGCATCATGATGTAAGACTGTCAGCTTTGTAGAGCAACACCAACTGTGGGAAGAGAAATCAGACTAGGATGCTAATGCAAACTAAGTCTGGAGAGGTGTATTTACAAATTTAATTCCCTTATTAAGCTAATTCTCTACTAAAGCACCTTGCATTTCTCTTGTTGAGTCAACTGAAGTCATTTCATATCCTATTACCCATGAGAACTTCATAAAACTCAAATAAATTCACAGGAGACTATCTGACGATTGATTTCATTAATAATTTGTCTCCCTGGTTTCAAGGACACAAAATGCTCAGACTCTGAAAATTTATCCCGGTTGTTCATGAGAACATTTTGATTGTCGCCTTTTTGGAAAACATGGAAGGCTTAGAACAGTCTGTGAAATTCATGACAATAGAGCCAGAGAAACCATCAAACATGACCAAAGAGGGTCCACATGTGCTGATGATTGCAGGAATTGCTCCTGCTGCCACCCACAGGTAAGTACTTTTATTTTAACCTACTAACTTTTAAAATATATAGTAAGAAAGTTAGCAACAAAGATTTGAGAACTACTACTATGAGAAAATGAGAACTGATACGGTTTAAAGCATGACAGAAAAAGAAGCTAAAGTCAAGAGACAAAATTAACAAAACCTTAAACACAAATTCTCGAAAGACTCTTAGTTTCCATGCTAACTGCAAGCTTTACTGTCAGGAGAATATAAGGAAGGGGAAACAATCTCAATAAATACCCAGTTTTCAATATATCAATACCTGTTCTGACTCACACCTTGCAGTGTAATAAGCTGATAAATGGTTGTCGCTGCACACAACACCTTCAGCAAGAAATCCCCAAGTGAACTTCAGTGAGTGCTCCAGCATACAGTCTCAGGAGGGCTCCATAAAACACATGGTGTTCTTCAGACCCTCTCTTCAGGGAGTTCTTCACGCAGCAGCAGAACAGGTTAGGGTTTGCAAATGCTTTCCACCTGGCTCAGCCCAAGGTAAGGACACCACTTTTACTGGTGGATGTTTAAATAAGCAAGTCAGTCTTAACTATATGTTTAAATTCAGAATTACCTTAGCTTAGAGTAACATCTCCTGTTTACAGAGTCATCATTTCTGTCTCAAAGATGGTCTCCTGCTTTCTCTGCACAGCATTCACTCTACATTGGGGTTTTGTTTGCTGTTTTTCATTTATCATAAACACATATCTGAACTTCCATTGAAAGCTGGACACAGAATTGCTTGTTTTCTGGCTTCAAGTCTTGAGGTCTTCTAGAGATTGCCTCAGCTTGCCAAGCTGCCAGAAGAACAGACAGACCTGGTGGCACTCGATGCAAGTTGGGACACCAGTGAAGGACTCCTCAGAAGTGTTACACCAAACATCCCTTCCATCCCTGTACTCATTTTAAAGGGGTAACAACAAGATCTGTTTGAGGACAGAGACAGCTTCAGACCTTAGAAATTGCCTGAATAAACAATGATGTAAATTTTTCAAGTGTGCATAATTTAGATTTTTGTTGGTGCTAAACCGAGCTCCAGTACTTTGTATTTGATCAGGAGTTGGATACTCTGAAGATTCCTCCTCTCTCATTTCACAGGAGTTTCTGCAGAAGATAATCTAGCTGAATCTAGCTGAACACGTAGGGCTTTGTTCCAGGAAAAGAATTTCTAACATTCTGGAGTTATATTTATGTTGTGAAAATAACTTGAATAAAAAGCCTTACATTGTAAATGCATTTGAGTAACCCTGAAATAGCAGGAGAAGTATTCAGCTTCATCTTACATATTTATTTGAAGCTTTTGCATAATGCTTTAGTCCCCCATAATACCTCAAAAGTGAGCCAAACCAAAGGAATTACTGTTCCTAAACAAATCATTTCTGAAATAGTCTTATAACGAGAGGAAAGTCATTAAGTTGAAAATCCATGCTGAGCCATAAAGTGCATTACATATTCCTTGACGTATTACCAAAGTACTTGTTAAAGCAAAGTATCATAGAGTATTCAATAAACTCTACATCCATAAAATTAACATTTTTCACTACTATTGAATGTTAAGAGACTTTAAAAATATATTTAAGAGTTTAGTCTTAAAAAGAACCCAACAGCAAACAAAAAATCCCACCATGTAGGCTAACCATCTTTTTTAAAGGCAATACAAGTCTTGTGGAGACTCTCCCCACCCCTGGAGAAAATAGAGGTTTCCAGAGCTACTTTCATGGGAACTGCTGCACTGCTTAACAGCAGGATCTTTATCAAACATTGATTTTTCACTTAAGAAATATAGTTAAAGGACAATTGATTTATGTAAAATCAAATAAGATATAAAGAGAATAAAGGAAAGAAAAAAACCCCACATTTTATTCTGATTTCCATATCTTGCACATCAAATGTATTCTTCTAATTAAAGAATCAAAAGAATCCAAAACCAATGTTACCTCACTGGGCACTGCTGAAAAAGTCTACAGAAATCTTTCCATTGCCATCTGCTGCAAAAAAGAAAATTTCTTTATTGTTCACCCACCTTTTATGTGTCCACCTAATAACTAGAACTAATGAACCTAATGAAGTTACAAGTCACTGGTGTGAATTCCTCTTAAAACAACGAGAAATAACAAAGTTAACATATAAGCTAATACTTTACCTAAACGAAAGTCCTGTTATTAACTAATGCCCTCCATGTAGGAAGAAACGGATGGCTGTTGCAGTTCTCAAGTTCCAAATGACTGTTTAGGACTATTTTAAACGATATCTTAGAAACCAGATGTCACACAAAACAAAAAAATGTGTTTCTTTGGGGGTTTTTCCTCCTCCAAATTTTGAAAACTTATTCTTCCAACTTAATAACTAAGAGCTAAACATTTATTTTGTTGGAAGAAATCTTTTTTATTTAATATCATACCATTGAAAAGTTCATCAGATCAGGCTAATAAATCCAAAGCTCAGCTAATGTGCATTTTTCAGTACTCCTACAGGTAAATAAGGCTGTGAAGATGGCCTTTTTATTATTTTTTTAAACCCACCTTATTTCTATAAGCTTACATCATAATCTTGTAATTATAATTTTAAACTTCACAATAAGAAAGAAACATGCTTAAACATACCAGCTCATATATAGTATTTTTTTTCTAGTATTTGAAAATGAAAAAAAAAAACCTCCTTTGATTTATTTATATAATATATACATATATTTCCAAGTAAATATTTTGGGATATAAACTCAAGAGTTTAAAAAATAGGTTTTTTTATAAATAAAGTGGTTACATTTGAGTTATTTCTTGATTTAAGAAAACCCTGAAAGCCATTATCAAAGCTGGTGAGATAACTACATAAGAGAGTTTGAATGTTATCTTAGAAATGCCCAGATATACAATTAATTTAATTGCAATAAACAAACTTATTGTAGCCAATCTGTTTGGAATCTGAAACGGACCTTTTAGCTTCAGCAGCAGGTAACATATGAAGAGTCACTAGGACAAAACAAAACAGCAGAAGAAAAAGTACCGGTGAGCTGTTCCTCTTTATCCCCAGGTAGCAGGGTCAGGTGCTGAGCACCATTGCAGAAGCTCCACCCTTTCACAGGTGTCCACTTTCATCTGAAATTTTCAGGACGACTAATTTTAGCCCTGTCCCATTTTGTAGTTTTGCTTGAGGTGGGGTGTCTAAACAAGGCTATAATTTAGAATCTTTTATCTCTCAGAATTTGGATAAATACATCAGAAACAAAAGGGGTTGGAGGAGGAGGCAGAGACTGACTTGGCATTTCAGACATTAGTTCTCACTTAAAGTATGGTGGAAAAGCTAAGAAAATGTGGTACCTAAACCTGTGTCTTTGTTTTTGAAAGGTAACAAGGACCCAATAGATGTGACAATTTTGCAAGCAATCCCTGACTCAGTGCTCTGTGAGGCTGGTAGTCACCTCTTCTGTGAACCCTGTCTCTAAGCAGAAAGGGAAGGCTGATGCACAGAAGGGCTCAGTCTCTCTGGGTTCTTTGTCTTACCTGTGTCTGTTGCTGCTAAATCACCTCCCACCCACCTCATCCAGCAATTGCCACCTGTTTTTCCTGTGCAGCCCTTTATTACTAGGGTGGCAGTAGGTCTTTTTATTATCTTTCAGTGCCCAGGCAAGTCTTAAGCTCAGTGGAGCTCTGGTTATCCTAACACCATCCCTGCATACCCCCTGGCAATATTTTTAAATTCCTCCTCTGTAGCCCAAATTTGCATCCACTGCAGCATGATCTATTATTTTTTTAACATCAGAGCTATGTCACAAGCTTTAAAATGTGGATGTAGAAATATAGGGGTTTACTTTCTAAAGAAATACTATCCATGCTATAGATACAAACTATTTTTTCAGTAAACTATTTGAAATGTTATTCTAAAAAAAACAAAGAATACACGCTCATGGAACTTGAAAGAATTCTGTCTTTGTAGGAGTCTGGCTCTTGATCTTTGACATTCATTGTGGGAAATGCCAGCACTAAAAAAGAGAAGAACAGTCTCTTGTCCCTGCATTTTGGCTTTTATTAGGAGGTCAAATCTATTTTAAGATGACTTGAATATTCGAAAAAAAAAAAAACAAACCTAAATACACCTTAAAACTAGCTAACTAAATAAAAGGAGTAGAGATATTCAATTTTATGTCGAGCTCATCTATGTATGCTGGAATTCTTTTGTTGACAAAAGCTAATGCTAATAAATAACAGTAAGTAGCATTTGTGAAGCCTAGAATATAATTTCCTTTGATTTCTACCAGCATCTTCAGATGTTCACTACATCACAGCATTTTCAAAATAAATATCCACCTGCCTGCAGCTCCTGCACATGTTTCTGTACGAGTTCTGCTTACACACAGTAAAACAGTAGAGCTTGCTCTGGGCGCCAGGCAGGTTTTCACTGGCAGAATTCACAGTACCAGGACATTCCCACCGGTGGTGATTGCATGGCTCTCACACAATACTAGTTCAGCAGTTAAGAACTGAGGAAATAAATGTCTGAGAAAAAGACCAGGTAGCTCAAATCTCTTGAGAGCCTTGTCAAACAGAAAAAGGTTAATTGCATCAAACCTTGTTGCAAGCCAAGCACTCTTTCTCAGTGAGTGGATCGTGCACTGAACAGCTTGAAATTCCTTCTAACGTAACCAATAATTCCCAGATTGAAGGAGTTCAGAAGTTTATTCTAATTATTTACTCTTTGCATTTTATGGTAAGATACTTAAAATACCTAAATTTCATGTTTAAGAAGACGTGCATATATTTTTTTTAAACAAGATATAGAATCATAGAATTATAGAATGATTAGAGTTGGAAGGGACTCCCAGAGGTCATCTAGTCCAACCCCCCTGCAAGAAGCAGGGACACCCCCAACTAGATCAGGTTGCTCAGGGCCTCATCCAACCTGGCCTTGAACATCTCCATCCCTGGATATATATCAGCAAATAGTGAAGTGAATTCATAAACCTTATAATGCATGTTGTGATAGCTATTTATTTCTGTTAAAATTATGGGAGGAACTGCCGTTTGTAAATGTTTTCATAAATATCTGATCAATACCTGACTAAGTGTTATTATACGTCATAAGCAATAAATTATTTTAACTTCAAACCACAGAAATTAGTGAAAATATTTAAATTTCTTTTTTTCTGAGGCAGAAGTATTAATTTGTTTTGAACACAAGCTTGTAAGAATCAGTAGTATCAGTATATCAGACATGCAGGCTCTCTCACACAGAATTCACCAAGCCATTTCAAAAAACACCTAAGCTCTTCAGAGTAAGATTTACCTGGTGCAACTGTCCCTTGTTTAATAAAGTAAAATCTCCTCCATCAGTTCAGCATGACCTAATCATGTGTCATGGTAGAATTTGTGCTGAAATGCTCTCTGGAGCTTATCTGAGGGAGGGAAAGTTGAGGTCCGCTTTTCAGGCTTCAGCACCCAACAGAATTGTGAAAGTTGCACATTTTGCCTGTATCTCACCTACCCTGGGTTCACTTACTGTATCACATTTCTTCACTGCCTAGTTCTGGAGCTGATAAGGATTGGCATTAAAGGAAAAAAATCTTTAGCCTCAGATAAAAAACTTCTAGTGCACTAAGCACACCTCAACTGTTCAGTCTCTATATAAACAAGATCTGTTTGTCCATCCATGCTTACTTCTGCCTATTTAAAGAGAATCTCACCTTCTTCAAGTGTAGTGAATAAAAACTTAGAACTGTTTGTTTCTTTAAAATCCCAGGTTACCACAGGCAACGGACAAATGACATGATTAAACTGTGTTAGATTTCAAGAAATAATTAGAGGATTCTGCCTCATTGTCAAAGGCACTGATGTAAAAAATTGTAACTTTTAAAAATTCCGTTTTTTGGGTTACTTAAGTAAAACCTGAAATAATGGGAGTAATTTATCAAATTAACATTCCATATTTTCAAATATTCTCTTTGCAAGTTTTTTGTAGATGTAACATTTAAATTTTGACCTCAGAAATTTGAGGTCTAGACACTATTTTACTATGATCACCCTACATTCTGACATCACCAGCGCTGACTAAACTCTCACTGTGTTGGAGCCTGTCACTGTATTCTTGAAACTGCCTTCCCTATGCTGACTTTCACAGGTCTTTGAGGCACCTTTTTTTTACATGAAGTCAGGAAACACTAGATATTCTTGATTATTCTGAAAAATCTCAGCTTGTGCACATCATGTTGGACACCTAAATTGGAAGCAAGCCATACCTTCTAGAAGTTCAGAAAAAAAGTTATTTAATGAAATATGTTTCAGTTCACTCTTATGTGAAAGACTTACAGTAGCTAGCTCAAAGATATGAAACTTCATGTCATAAATGTACAATACTATAAATTTACATATATGTTATGTATATAGTATAAATGTACACTCTATATATATCACTGTGCCTGCATACATGTGTATGCTTTGAAATACTTAACCCAAACTTCCAAAGTGAACACCAAGTGCAGCTGGGCAACCAAACATTCCCTATCTATCAAAAATTGTTACAATTAAGTGAGGGGAAAAAAATAGTAAAAATCACAATGTGTTTAAGGTTTAATGAAAAATTTTGACAGTAAGTTAAAGCAAAATTATTCATATATAATACATATATAATGTATCTGACAGATATCTAGCAATATGAGCTATTTTTTTGCTTGGAGTCAAATATCAACTATAGTTATGAAATCCAGACTTTGAATTTTCTGTTGATTTCTGCCATCAGGTGCCCCTACCTAAATTAACCACTCTGATCTGAAAGAATTCCACCAAACATGAGTCAGGGCTCACATGGGCTTTAAGTACCTTTTAAAGAAGACCAAAATAAGCTTTAATATCATTGATTATTACCTCACACATGAAAATATACATGTTGTTTTGCAACAGCATAATGATAACCTCAACTACTGAAAAATATGAATGAAAAGGTTATAAGACAACTCTATTATAGAAAAGATGGAAAATTATAATTTAATAGCAAAAGCAAAAAAATCCCACAAAAAAACCCAACAAAAACCAACACAAAACCCACAAAAAACAACCCCCAACCCTCCGCTTTAAGCCTTTGAAAAGCCACTAAACCAATAGGGAATAATCTTCCCATCAGTGTCCAAGGATGCAGAGATTGCAAAAGAGCTGTATTTTCTTTTTTTTTTTTCTCCAAAGAGTGAAAAATCCCCAGGCTTGCCTTGATACAAATTATCTAATTAGTAGATCTCTTAAAAGTGGGGAGTGTGTGTGTGTGTGCGTGTTCACTCACAGAACAAGACTGCTTTGTATTATTTATACAATAGCTATGGAAAGACCAGTGAAAAATCCAATATGTAGTTTTGTGACAAAAGAAAAGTAATGATTGGAAGCATTTTCTATTGGTGATGCCCACTGCTTGACTGGGCAACAGAAGTTGCAATTATATCACTGATTAATTTTACAGTAGTGTCTCCTCTGCCTCTTTTTCCTCACAGACCTTTCGCTCTGGAGTCAAAGAGCAGAAATTATTGTTTATAGCGTGTTACTTTAAATGATATCGTCTAAAAAATAGAGATTATGAGAGGTTTGTCATTGCTCCTCAGCCCACAGAGATTAAGTGCAAGGTCTGTAGGTCACACACAATGCTTTCCAAATATGTTACAGCTTTAATCCTCTTCCCCAGCATCCCAAGGAGGAGGGAAAGTGATGTATAATGATATAGCGAGGGACTAACTTGTTGCTGGTTTTAAGCTTAAGGGTGTGTGATTGACACCACAGTGTCACAGATGAGGTCAGCAATAATTAGCAGTATTTTCATCGAGCTCAGTAGCGAACGGGAAGAAATGGTCCTTGCAACATCTCCCTCACGGAGGCACAAAGGGCATATGCTCTGGCTATGCCTTCAGTGACATGTCATATGTACTGCAGTGGTAGTTTTTATTTCAGGAAAAACAAGGTACCAGTTTACTAGACAAGAAGATATTAACTACCATATAACAAGAAAAATATTTTTTTCCCTCATTTACATTTAATTAAGCTGAAGTAAACCCTAGACTGTATAGACCCCTTTGAATATATCATTATATTTTTTAAAAATATAAACTGGATTGTGCTAGCTATATAATCTACAAAACCAAATTAAATGAATTCTACATAAATGACAAACAGCAAATCTAAATGAAACTTTTAGGTCTGTAGGAAGTCCCTTAGAAATAAAAGCAGTTCAAGGCCTTGCAAACTATTTCAACACAGCAGGAAATTAAATTTTACTTTGTTATTGGATTTTTGTATAAAAAGTGTCAGAATGTTCCATCCATGCAACTAAAAACATGACATGGGAAGTAGGTCAGGCAACGATCAGTGAGATTCCTGCAGCTTAACCGCACACATGGACGTGCTTACCTGCCCGACTCTGGGGTCTGCTCTCATCACTCAAGGCAAACGAGGATTCACACATATATTTGGCTCTCAGCTGATGCAAGGAGGAACAGCTCCACTAGTTTCTGTGACACTGGGGTGATGTTGATAATCAAAGAATACAGACCACAGATTTTAGCTTCAATTCCTTTATCTTTTAAAAAAACAACTGATATATACAGAGTTTTAACTTTTATGGAAGTATATACATACCTGCTTTCTTGTGCTTGTTTTGAGCTCTGCCAGGTGAAGTTAGCATCAGAGTAAGCTGATTCTGATTATTCTTTAATGTATTTGATACACATATCAGTAAGAAGTAGAAACTTCAATAACACTCACAGCTCCTTTTAATTGACCTTTTTTTTTTTTGAGATCTCAGTTACTGGTAGAGATTTATTTGACATAGGTCTAAAACATTATGTTCATTACCTCCCAACACAACTGGAGGATTAACTTCTATTTGCTGATTTGTATGGATATATGAGAGACTGATTATTATATCGTCAGCTATTGCAGCTCAGACATGAATTGTAACAAAAGAAAAAACAAAACCAGACAATCCCACCCCCCAACCAAACAAAAAATGGACCGAAGCATTACTGACACTGAGTTGCATAAAATGGAATTGTATTTCATGAGTAAATACCTCAATAATTATTGAGAGTAAAAACTGTTAAAATGTTGAGACTTGAAATGATCTAGGCTTTCCCCTATGTCCTCCCTGTTCCACACACAAGGGAAAAGAAAACTAATGGAAAGCATTTGTAAGTATATAAGCTAATTTGCAGATTAGAAACTGTTTAAATAATGGATACCTAAAGTAAGGTGTGAGGAGGTCAGCAGCTCTGTAATTGATACAGTAACTTGGTTTAGTGAAATAGAAGCATTTTGAAAACATTTAGCTGAATTTAAATATTAAACCAGCCACAGGGTAAACCAAACTATTCAGAACTGCTATCAAAAACAGAATTCTGAGAGGCACTTTTTCTTACTAGCAGCACTCAATTAAAGCTAGTTTCCTGTTTGTTAACCAAGGGAATTGGAATGGAGAGCAGCAGTCCCTGACACTGCTCAGCAGCTGCCACTTGTTCTTACCACCTCTGTACCCCACCAATTTTCAGCAGAAGTGTCTGAGTGGACATGTGGCAAAGCACATGAAAGTGAAATTTAGCCTGTAAATAAATAAACAGAAAGAAATAAAAATCCAGAATTGCTCTTTTCCATAATGAGTAGCATAGGTGAAAGTGCATAAAAGCATCGTGCTCCTTTTGCAGCATCTTCATAATTTGTTGTTGTTGTTTATTGTTTTGTTAAACTCTTAAATCCTGATTTAAGCAGGAAGTACTGAACAATTTATAAAATCACTCTCTTGTCAAAGCTACACTGAAATCATACACATTGAGTTCAAATTTACATGTTACTAAAAAAGCCTAAAAAAAAAACTAACAAGAGGGTGTCTCACACCATTTTGATGCCTGCACAAAATAGCTACTGATTTTTTTTTTTATTGCCTGAAGAGAAAGAGAAAAGAACCCAGATTTGGACCTATTTGTAAAGTTGCAGGTGAACAGTACTTCTGGAAAGGTAACCAAGCATCGCTAGCTAAACAAACCACCTATTCTGTAACTCATCCCTTGCTGGCCTTCTGAGTCAAGGGAACAGCTAAAGATGTGTACTTCAAATAAAAAACAAAACACTGAAACCAAACAAAAAACTTGAAACAAATTGTAATATTCAACTAAGTGCAGAGTGGGATCTGCCTATAAATGAAAATGCAGGTTTCTGATTATTTATTTTAAATCACTAATAGTTTTCAGACAAACAGGTAAACTGATGTGAGGGCTACACAGGCAGAAATATCTGGCATGGGGCTGTATATCTAAAGATCTTAAAGAAAAACCTAGAAATCAGTTACCATGACTGTAATACTTACACTGCCAATTTTGATTACATATTATTAAGCAGAAAAATGATGCGTATGAAAGGGTAATTTTCTTTGTATACATTAAGATGAGATGTCTTCAGTAGATGAGATGTCTTCAGTCATCCTTTAAACTAATTGATGGGATAATTCTTTGTCCCTTAGGAAGTAAGGTTTCATTTTTTAGTCATTTAATTGATCTTCATCTAAGTCTGTCTGGTATAAAATTATCTAAACCTTGATTTCATTGAAAGTACACCAGTATGAGAACAGTACAAATGAGAATCCTTTCATTCCTTTTAGCAGGTATACAGCCAGGTAGAAGTTTATGAATAAACATGGATGCGAAAATGTTTGGATTATGCTAACGCTACAGATGTGAATTTTTAAAAACCCAGTGGCGCACATCACAATAAAGGGGTGCACCTGCCGCTGATAGCATAAAACAGCACCTTTTTCTGCCTGTGCAGCAATTAAATCCTCAACTATTTAACTCTTCTCCAGCAATAAGACTCCAAAGACATCAATTTGTATTGTTGTTTTCTGCAGTTGATGGCAACTTGGCTTAAGTACCTCTTGTTCATTTTGTAAAGAAGGAAGTGTGCCTCACTTCAGCCTTTTTATAAGCTCTTGCTAAAACTGTGGGCTCCCAGGAAGGAAAGCCAGGATTTTGCAGAATAATCCCACCTTGAGAAAATGGATTCTTTTCATTCATATTAGAAATGACTTCTCTTTTTGAAGATGAAGGGCATTAAATAAACATGTAACATGTAATATTTCAAAGCAGAACAATGAATAGTACCCAAGTTTAATGCTTTCTGAATTATTTTAAATTATCTGAAACTTACAATATGTAACACTACAATGATCACTAGATGAAGAAAGTTCAATGTCAGGTTATTTTCAAACAGACCATGTTTTTGTACCTAGACTAAATATTCCTATTTATTTTAAAATTATCTTCTGTGACTAAAGCACAAAACTGTATCCTTGGTATAACATTATAAAACAGTTCCTAATTTCCTAGGATTCTTAAATTCCTAAATCACAGTTATAATCTGCCTGAACTTAGAAGTTATGTAATTGATATTCATCTCTCTTTTGTATTTAACAAAATTAGTAACTCCAGTACTTAACGGCAAATATGATCTGTGGAATAGCCATGAGATAAGGGTCTGTTGATCACAGGCAATATTATTTTTATCCCTTTATTGACCTCTGAAACTAAGTTTTTTTTTCTAATGGATGTTCTGCTAGACTGAAGGAACAGCAGTTTGTATGCAGTTTTCCTCCTTTAAAACTGAATTTCTACATAATTTTAATTATACTGTAATACTGGGGAAGGGGGGGGGGGCGGTGCTACCAAAGACAGACTGTAAGTCCTCAAATATCATCACCTTTATCTTTCTATACAAGTTCAAACACATATCTTCTCAGCGGCAAGAAATAATAAATGGATTTGAGAAGCACTCCTCTGATCTGTCCATAGTGAATCGGAAATTGAATCCAAGTGGGGGGGAACAGTTGGAAACTGAAGTCCTGCATGCACAGAGGTTCTGGAGAAACTAGGAAACAACGTGCTATGACAGAATGCCTGAATGTGGGTTCTGAGCAGAGACTTGGTTGTTGGTTCAAAATCAGCCCCCACAAAACCTCTTACCTTAAATGACTTGATCCTGTAGCTTTGGTGAAACTCTTTTGGAGCACCTCGCCATGGAAAAAGGTGGTGTCTGTTGTCATCCCTGCTGGAAGCAGGCTACAGAGGACAGGACCTGGCTGCTAAGGGAAAAAGAAAGGTTGATGTAGCAGAACGTGGATGCTCTAGGATACCAGCTACCACAGTCCCACTTTTGCTTCTTTTGATTTTGACACCAGGCATATTTTTTAAAAAAAATTATCTGTTTCAATCAAGGTTTATACCAGAAACAGGTATGGTTCTGAGGGAGAATGGTGAACTCCACTGCCCGTGGCAACTGTATGAATCACAGGGGTGTTAGCAGCCAGTCCAGTACTGGGTTCTGACACCAAGAATCTGGGTGGATAACTCAGCTAAGGAGTGAGTGCTGAAGGCTCAGTGGGAAGAGTTTTGGAATGGATAGTTAGAAAGCAAATTGCTCACAGGAAGCATGTCTTAATTAGAACCAGACTGTAGTCAAGTCTTGGAGCAGGTGAAAGGAGGGGTGAGGCTCTCCAACTAGACCCTATAAAGGTGAAAAGGATATTTTGAAAAGGGTGATTGTGCAGATTAGGTAGTTCTGCAGAGTGATTAAGAGGCCTGGAGCCTTTTTGGAGTGGCTAGAAACCTCAAGGAAGGAAGGACAGGGGCCGCTGTTAAGAGTTACCTGGACACCTTCATCCAGAACCTTTATTGGGAAATGGACCATATGCTGTTCCATCCCACATCCTTCATTTGTTGTTGAAAGAGCAGTAACTGCCACATAATGAAGACCTCACTACTATTCCTTTTAAATGTGGTCTCTTAAATATTGAGTCAATGAGTAAGAAGTAGGTTTATTACATCACTTTAACAACTTGTCAACAAATACAGATTATTATCACAAATACATTTTCTAAAACCATTGATGAATGAAAAAAACCAAACTGTGAAGGATGGGAATTGTCACAGTGATTCATCAAACTCATTTAATTTCATAATTATTTTAGGTACTAGTGAGCTAAGGATTAAGAAGCCCTGAAGAGGGTTTAGGAGCGTTGATTGATTCAAAGCTGAATACAAGCCAGCAATATACGCTTGCACCCCAGAAAGCCAGCTGTGTCCTGGGCTCTATCAAAAGAAGTGTGACCAGCAGGTCGAGGAAGGTGATTCCACACCTCTACTCTGCTCTGGTGAGACCCCACCTGGAGTACTGCATCCAGATCTGGGGTCCCCAGTGCAAGAGGGACATGGACATGGAGCAATACCAGAGGAGAGCCACAATGATACCAGAGGGCTGGAGTACCTCTCTTGTGAATGCAGGCTGAGGGAGTTGGGCTTGTTCAACCTGGAGAAGAGAAGGCTCCAGGGAGACATTACAGTGGCCTTCCTGAAGTGAGCCTACAGGAAAGCTGTAGGGAGACTTTATCACATACGGATAGGACAGGGCGGGTAATGGGTTTAAACAAAACGTGACTGCCAATAGTGATCACAGCTAGCTTTCTGAGGGTATAGTAATCTGCAAATCCAAGAGTGACATTTTAGCCTCAGAAGCAAAATTTCATACCTTCATACATATGTAATCACACACACAGCCGAGAAAGTTTCATCTACTTGCCATGTCCTCCCATAGATTTAATTTCATTTGCAGCTGAAAACTGAAAAACATGTTAAGAAAAAAAATATACCTGCAGTTTTTGCATTTTTCTGTCAAGCTTAGCATGAGGCTCTTGGAGACACATTTTTTTCACAGATGATACTGTGGACATTTAAGACAATCCAACTGTGTTTAACATTATTCAGGATGTAGTGTATAAATATTGGCTATCCCTTTCATATGCATACTGAATGATCAAATTATCATAAAAATTTGGGGTTTTTTCTAAAAAAAGGAATGGGAAAATATGAATATAAGAAAGAATGAAAGCAGATACTGAAGCAAAACAAGTGAAAGGAGGAGCGGGAAAAGCTCATAGAAAACATTAGGAGAACCTTAAGGTGTGAGAAACAATATCTGCCTCCAATAAGGAAATGCTTTGTAGTTCTGTGGTGCATTGAGTTTCAAACCTCATTTCCTGATGGAAAATTACTCTGATCAAGATTCTCTATTCTACTCTGCATAAGCTGTTAACTCTCCTCCTTAAAATAAACAGAAATCATGAGTTCAAATTACTGACCAAGAAAAACATACATTCCAAAAGATTAATCAAGTAGTTTGAGAAATCTAGTTTCATTATCTGCATAATTTCTCACATCTGTATTTCTAGTCTTTTCTCTGGAACAGTTTCAGTGACACCTTTCTCTTGCCTACTTCTATTTTCCCCAAAAAGACCTGAAGCAATGGAAAACAAGACATAAAAAATGTTTTCTTCTTGTTTCCACTTCAGAAACATGCCTTCCTCAGTTCTTCCCGTTGGGTTTTGTTGTTTGTTGTTTGGGTTTTTTTGTTTGTTTGTTTTTTTTTCTCATTAATTTCCTCAAAGTTGGGGATCTTTCTTTCACTGTCCTGAAAACAGAAAATTAAACCCACTGATATTACTGCGAGATGCTGTCACTGCTGAAGTGTCTCTGGAAGCAGAGCCTGCACAGCGTTAATCCTGCAGCAGAATTGCCCTGTGAACAGGCTGCTTAATAAAAGTTAATAAAAGAGTTAATAAAAGCTCAGCCTCTATTCGGCAGTCTGCTCCAGCCTTACTCAGAAGTAGCATTTTGAATTACTCTATTTTGAAGCTGAAACCCAAGTCTATCTGAGCCAAATGGAGTATTTCCTTTTATTCACACGGCTTTTGCTCGGAAGCAAAAAGTTCCTTTTCAACACTGAATTTCAGGCTCTCTTAATGACTTTTCCCAATGCCAATGGCTTTTATACTTTCACAGGAGAAAGAGCAGTTTCTTCTACTAATGCTGCTCCAGGAAAATTGCTTTTGACATGTCATCTTAAGGTTTGTATTGTAAATATGGAATTGGTAAACAGAGCCACAGTAAAGCTGCTTGATAGCATAAAATCTGCACTAAGCTTTACATTTTATACCAAGCAGCTTTACTGTGGGAGCTGGAGCTCTCCAAGTAATTCAATTTGCGAGTGAGCATAATATTGAATATTAACATGAAGTGAATGCATTGTTCTGGTGCATGCTATACCTTGACAGTGCAAGAAGCTCCAAAATATTGAAGTTAAACCAAATGAAACTACTGTTTTAGGACATACAGCTTAATAAAATCCAAAATTAAATCAACCATTAAAAAAAAAGTACTATTTCTCTATTGTCAACAGACAAATCAGGTTGAGGGAGATGATCAGTTTTATTCATATGCAGCTGTACTAGTGATTTTCTTTTAGATTTGCATATTGAACCTTGCATTCTAGCAAAGCAAATTACTTTGATAAATTGCCTTACACATAATTATTGAATATTCTCATGAATTTTTTAAGAATTCACACAACTTTTAACATAAATCTGGAATTTCTCATGAGGATAGTTTTTATTCTCTTTAATTTTTAAGCATTTTCCTCAAAATTGTTAATGAATCTTGCCATATGCTTTAAAATCAAACTGTTAATGAAATTAAAAGATTAAGGTTTTTTTCAGTCTGTTGCTGCTTTTCACTGTTGACTGATACACCTTTAGCATAACAAAAAGATCTGAAGCAGCAGTATTTTTCAATCATAGACTGAAAAATCTAAGTACTTTTTCTTGCCTTCTTCACTCAAACTTCATATTCTGCGAATAGTATCCTTGAGACCAGCTGTGTACAGAGTTACATTAAGACAGTATTTCTGGTATCCTCAATCTCGATTCCTTATTATCTGAGAACCCAAAGAGAAAATACGATCTATCATCTTGATCTGTCCTGCTAGATGAGAAAAAAAAAAATAAAAAATGCAGCAATAGGTTCAAATCAGACATACTTGGTGCCACAGCCCGTCTCCCACAAACTTGGGGCAGAGGCTCCCTTGCAGAGACTCCTCCAGACTGCATCTTCTTGCTTGAATGTCCTCAAACTTTGGGCATCTTTTTTGCCTTTCCTTTGATGGTCTTGAGCTCTTTCCTTGGAATTGACAGTGAATGATTTTCCTCTATTCACCTTTGCTACCTCTCTCAATTTTATAAACCAAGATGTCATCTATCTGCCTTCTCATGATTTATATGGACTTTTTATCATGATTTCTGTCATTTTGTCTTTTCCAGCTAACAATATCCTAGCCAAAGTAGTCATCCCTCCTCAAGAAACTGCTCCCTATCTTTGGTACTCCCTTTTTCCCTTTCTATTGTATCTCCTGTGAATGGGGAAATCAGAACTATGCAGAGTAGCCCAAATGTGGGGCACCAATGATTTGTGTAATGAACTCATGCTGACCTCATTTGTCCTCTATTCCTTTAAAACTTAGAAACTGCTAGAATTTACTGCACTTTCTTGATCCTTTCTGAGGGTGAACATCCACCTGCTCTCTTACCTGGGTGTTACTAAAGCCACTACACAGGTTCATCATTATCACCTTTTCTTGTCCCACTTGTTTCCACTTGGACAATGGGCATCAGGAGACAGAGGGTAGCTAGGTCTGGTCCACAAAAGCAGGAAGTCATTTGGAAGTTATTGAATAATTACTGGCCTTTATGGGCAGAAACATATACAAAAACGCCCAGCTCTCTGTATGAAGAGCAGCCTTTGAAAACGTCTCCCAATAGAGTGACAGTATCTCAAAGCTGAGACAATACCCCAAATCCAGTATTTAACCTCCACTGTAAAAAATGGAACATTTATTCAGTTAGGAAATTAAGTATCCGGTCTATGACATAATTCAGGCAGATAAAACAACCACACAGGTGCTTGTTCGCTCCACCACCTACAGTGGAAGCGAGGAGAGACTAGGAAAAAGAACAATCAAAACCACCCCCCCATAAAAGGTAAATCCTCTTGGGATGAGATAAAGACAGTTTAATAGGACAGAAAAAGAAGAGAAAATTAATAATAATGTTAAGAAGAATACACCAGAATACACAAAACAAATGTTTTTAAAAAACACCATTTTCAGGAGCTTTTTAAAATAAAAATGATATTTTGAACTAAATATCTCATACAACAGAATAAGAAATTTATACCCCACCCCAGAATATAAAGTCTTCCAAGGTGTTTTTTTTGTTAGCTTTTGTGTTTGTGTTTTTGGTGAGATTTTTAGTTACTTGCTAACTTGATACTTAAACTTTGATTCTTTTCAGGTTTCCTATTAGATTGTCAAAATTGCTGTTGGAAGTAATTATATATGCTTCCTCAGAGATCCCTGAGAAATCTCCAACCTCTCTTATTACTGAATGTTAAAAGGTTGTTGTCAGTGTACTAACTGATTTGCATTTCAGGTACCCATTTAAAACCATGTCAAAAATACTAAATTGTATGTCAGAAACATGACCTTTTTGGTTTTTTTTTTGTCTGTAGGAAGCTGAAACTCCTAGCCATTTTAGGATGGTGCCATTTTTCATTGGATGTCATATACAAATTAATCCTCTAAAGGATGAGTTTTAAGTCTCAAATGGAGAAAAATATTTGGGTTTTTTTTCCTTTTAATTTTGGTTCTTTCATGTTCTTTATCTAGTCCAAACTGACAAATGTGTCCAACACTCTAGTGCAAAAACTCTTATATTATCACACAAACAAATGTTTAGGGTTCATCTTGCAGAGTTTTTTTTCCAATAATAAATAGCAATTTTAAGGCATAATTTTTCATGGACTCTGTAAAAACTTTTGTACTTGCAGAGCCATCGTTAGAGATAGTAAGTGAACTAGATGGTGATTTGTTAGCTGTGCTGATTTATCTCTTCTATTTTTTTGAGACTTGTTTTCATTCTTCTTGCAAATTCTCCCACAAACAAGTTAACCTCAGCTTACTCCTGTGCTGCTCCTCAGACTTACTACCTTTCCCAACAGATAACTGAAAAAGTCCCCTCCTTTTTTAGGAGGCACATCTACTCTCTAATAAAACCAGTCAACACATTTACCATTCTCCTCTCCTCCACCATCAGAATGCTAGAATGCCCATTCTGTTTCAGAATACCCGGTGCAGGAGTCTAAATGTATACTTATCAACAAGGAAATTAGGGTATTCTCTAACTATTAGTATTTGTTGTAGTAATAATAGGCATCAGTGTTTATTTCCTTCTCACCAACTAGTTTTAGGTCATGACACTTATAGAACCTGGTAAGGTTTAGCTGCTTAGTTACTTAGGTAATGCCAGTTATTGTTTTCTTTTAATCTTAATGCAAATCAGCCATACCGGTACTGTATAATATAAAATGTAATACAGCATTTGCATCAATCTGAAAGTTGCAAAACATAAGAAAGGTGCAGTGCAGAGGAACAGCAGGGACAAGGCACTGATAATTCACTGAACTGGTCAAACATGTCTATTTACATCATCATATATAGTCTAGAAGGATATAATTTTGTCTAATTTTGGCAAAAAAATCAGTTCTGTCTAGAAGAACAGCAGCAAGAATAAAAAAAAAATGAATGTTAATCCCTGACTTGTAATAGGAGTATTGAACATTTGTTGTTTTGAATTAGTTAAGGTGCTTGTGGACAAGACAAGTGCAGGCATGGATGTCATAACTCCTATGAAGCAATTCAGAGAAACCTACAAATTATTTTAAGCAATGTTAATTTTGAATAGAAGTGGAAACAAAATTCAAGCACAGTTTTTAATGGAAAAAAAAAGAAGGTGTTTTCTTCATAGGTGGATATTTTACATAAAAGGAGAAAATATTTATTTTATGTGAGAACAAATCACTGTGATTTCTTCAGCTGTGGCACCATGGAAATTTTAATTCAAGATGTACTGCTCTGACTGAACAATGCATGATTCACAATGTTTGACAAATCTTGGTGTTTCAGTGGTATACAAAATATTTCATTTTATGAATATCAAAGCCAGCCCTAATTTCTGACATGAGATTTTTCAATATTTCTAAATGATGTGTCTTTATAAGTGAAGATTTGTTACATTCTGACTACAGGTGACAAAAAGGAGCAATTGTATGCAGAACAGGTACAGCTTTGATTGGAAACCATGTCCAAATTAAACAGAACCTGGTTTTTAGTCTACATTATAATCTCAATTAAGAGCTTTTTTGTTGCTGTTGTTCTTTGCTTTGTATTATCTAGAATCATTCTGAGAGCTACAGCATTCTCCAAAAGCTGATCAAAACTATTAGTTTCAAACACTGTACTCGGTAAAATAACAGCAAAGAAAAGTAACCTCAGTAAACCTTCCACTGTTACTGTTTTTCATAAAATTAGATTTTTACCAACCTAACCATTCTTTCTAACAAATTATAAGATACTGGCAAATTAATGTCACTGAAGCTGAGAAGCTCTTTACTCAGACAACAGGCATCCACAGGCAGGTTTTACCCACCCTGGTCTGTGTGCTGTGGATGAACACCATCAGTACCCATAAGGAAAATTCAAGTCTCATGCCAGTTGAGATCTTGTTCCCTCTGCCAAACTGTCCAGGAACAGGGCTTGTAGGGCACGGTTGTCAGAGAGTCACAGAATATTAGGAGCTGGAAGAGACCTCGATGGATCATCCAGTCCACCCCCCCTGCCCGAGCAGGATCATCTAGAGCAGATCACACAGGAATGTGTCCAGATTGGTCTTGGATGTCTCCAGAGAAGGAGATCCCACAACCTCTCTGGGCAGCCTGTTCCAGTAATCCAATTGCCACAGCACAAGCACTCTATCTGCCTATTGGGAAATACATCATCATCTTCTATTAATGCAGGGAATTTTCTTGTGTTAAAACTTAATCACTAATTTACCGAAAATGACCTGGAAATTACAAGCTTTCACACAAATACTAATGTATATATGTGTCATAAGAATGAATAAACCCCTAAATCTCCTTATAAGAGAACAAACGTCAGGATTCACCATGTGCCATCATCATCTCATAGAACCAAGCACCGCTCCCTCAAATTAGTTACGTTGAAGACGTCTTGCATTAGCTGTGTCACCGAAGGGCAAGGTTCACAAGGGCTCACAATTCTGTAGAAAGACACTTCATGAACAGGATGAAAATGTATTTGGAACAAATACCCACAAACCAGCAAAGCGATGAAAGGAGAGAGGTGCTTTGCTGTCGTTGCTTTGACTCTTTCTTGTGGAGGGGAGGCAAAGCTCCCAAAAAGCTCCCCCCCACCCCCACCCCCAATTCTGGCACAGACATCAAACCCAAGGAGAGGAGACCCTAGAGCTGGAGCAGAGGGTTGTCCTCTTTCCACAGCTGAGGAATCACGATAACCTCAGCATAGGGAAAAAGATATTAATTAGTGTATTGACACCCAATTTCGCCTAATGTCAGGATATTTCTCTCTCAGCATCTGGAGCACCATTTCTACTGGTTATCTCAAACTCCAACTTTTCAGCAAACATTTCAGCAAAGTTCCCCATCAAGAAATATAATGCACCTTACCCATTCAGTTCTTGCTTTGAATGTTTATACTTTTTGCTCGCCTCATTTATGCGGACTCCTTCATGGTCAATTCTGTTTATGCAATGTATATGTTAATGCAAACAAGAAGAAAGTGCTGTTACACAGAAGTGGACTTAATGAAATGTAAATCAAAACCACAGAGATAAAGCACAGTTCAAGTCTTTCCACAGAAATATGGAAGGCAGAAGCACAGTGATGTCAGGGTTTATTTCTGTTTCTTTTTCTCAATAAAGCCTTATTCTTGCATATATGGGCTAGGATAGTGCTAAGACGTCACATTCCATGTCTGCATTTAAAGTACAAAATTAAAATGGGGAAGAAAATAAATCAAGTAGTTTATGGTTACAATGAAACACAAGGTATTTTTCCAGCTCTGCTTTTGTATAAGAAAGATGATACTTACTGACCAGGAAAAAGGAGGGGAAAGCTTGTATTTGCAGAATATATTTGTGACAACCAGATAAGTAATTATTATTTTTTCCCCCTCTCTTTTCTGAAGAGTTCCTTTCAATCAATTGTCTGACATTTATGCAACACGAATTATCTGTAGACCTTATCTTATGAAAACAAGGAAGAGTACAGCCTAACTAGAAAAAGGAAGAAAACATCGTTGAGATCTCTATATTATTATTAACAAAATGCATTGCACACATCAGCTAGGCCACAGGAAACATTGCTGCTTCACTTACTTTCCACAAACCAAGCATCTTACTGATATTATTTTTAAACAGTTCATAGAATTACAGACTGGTTTGGGTTGGAAGGGAAACTCAAAGATCATCTGGTTCCAACCCCACTGCCATGGGCAGGGATACCCAGCTCCCCTCCCCGCCGCACTCCCCCCCCCGTAGACCAGGGTACTCAGACATTTAAATGCACATTCTGAAGGAAATGGATCTTTTCATTTTCTTTTTGTTTTAAAAACAGTGAGAAAGCAGGGATTATATTTTTAATTTCTTTTTAATTAACCCAATGATTCCATGGTTCTTTTCTAGGCTGTAGTTTGACTAGGCTTAGTACCCACCAAGATTAACTGTGGAATCGATTTTTCAAGAAAATGATGATTTTGTGGAAATCACAGTCTCATTCAAAAGCCAATCTGACAAAATCAGCTTTTGATGAGCTCTAAGCACCGTTTCTTTTCAGCCTACTGTTTCTTTGTTCCTCCCCACTGTCTGTTCTGGGAAACCATGCCTGAAAGCTCCAAGTGTAATACATTACCAGTCATACAATTTTAAACAGAGTTGTGCTATCTAACAGCTTTATGAACTTGGAGTTCATCCATGACTTCAGAGATGTCATGTGCAAGAGACCTACAACACCCTTCTCATTCTATGGCTGTTATTTTTTATTAAGGTATATATTTTTAAAAAATCCAAAACTATGCTGATACTATTTCTGATACCCATTTCTGATTATTTATGATATTAATAACTTATATACCTAAAAGTAATTTACAGTTTTATTCTGTGGCATGTGAATAAAAGTTTCTCTCTTAAAAAGAATTTTTAACTTTTTTTCTTCTCTTTTTTCGACTAAAAACTGTAAGTAACCAAACCAGTCTTGTCAATCACAGTGCATTTTACCTGTCACAGAGAGTGAATTTAATTGCTTTAATTAAAGCTGAAAAGCAAACACAGATCTGACCATATAAAGGGAAAAAAATCATTTGCTGTTAAAACTTACAAAGTGTGAGTGACCCAACTTACATATTAATATATTATTCCATGTGACCTTCTGTTGTAAACAAAGAATATTAAATGCTGTTATTCATCTTCTGATAATGAACATATATTACTCTAGAGTCTAATGAATAGATAAACCATCTCTGTTCATCAAATATTTATAAAAGTAATATTTTCTATGCTTACCAATTAAAAGGGTATTTTATTACAAATTTAAAGCATGCCAGCTTCAAAATCCTTGGAGACTAGGTGCCTGGGAGTGCCAAGAAATGAAGGCTGGTCTTCAACTCATTATCTTTACACGACTACATTAAATAAACAAATATCTAAATGTAATAATAAAAATAATATTAAGCCAAGGGAATAACCAATGGGTTTACTTATTCCTTTTTCATTCACTGGTCTTGCAATAACCTGTGATTTCAGCCTGCGCTATCCACACAAACACAATACAATAATTTTGATGACTACATACAAGTATGTATGTACCTATTAAGTATTATCTAATATCATAAAAGCAGATCATGTTTACATTGTATGTTAAAAAAAAAAAAAAAAAGCATGTGAAACCATGACTTGTATAGCCAGTCCTGTTCATCTGGCAAAAGTTAAATCTCTTAGGGAAACATACAAGTGTTCCCATCTCCAGGCTGAAATACTGTAGGTGCTGTCCATTCATACATACGTATTATTATAAAATAAATGCAATGAATAGTCTATGTTGACCTTCTTGACTCTTGCAACCACATCAGCCTTAGTTTTTAGAGTTGCCAGAAACTTATGCATAGATTTCAGCACACAAATATTTTCGTTTCTGTTAGTTTCCATGAAAATAGGTGTTACATATATCACAATTTACTGAGTCCTTAAAAAAATGTAGGTTACTAGCAAATACAATAAAGCATTGAATATTTTATATGTGGAGTAAAGAGTTTTCTTGGGAGGGGAGAGGATAAGAATCCCCAAGCAACAAGCCTTTACAATTAGATTATCCCGAGCGAATGTCCAAGCAATAAATTTTGATAAACAATTTAGACATTTTTCTTGTTTCTTTCTGGCATCAGACGGTGCAGACTTCATTTCTATAACAAGCACATATCTGAAACACCCAAAACAGTCAACCTTAAGAATATTAAAATTGCTTTGGCTTTCTTGCATTAAGCTGGTAAAAGCAAATAAGGATTTATTGTGCCATTTACACGGGAGAAAAAAAGGGCCGTTTCTCTCCAGTGCAGGACACTGGTGCCCTCTGCTGTCAGTTTTCAGAGTGTCACCGTCCTGCTCTCCGGTACCGGTCGAGTTGGTTCCGAACTGCAATTAGTGTTTCACAATCACGCATGGATGCTATGGAGCAAATAAAAATCAGTGGCTTCTTTGGGTTTTTTTGTTTGTTTTCTTTTTTCAGCTTGTACTGTCTCTGTCTGAAAAGAAATGTTTCAGGCAAAGAGCTGCATAATTTATCTGCCATCTGTAAGGAGTTATCTAGCATTGTGTCCAAACACAATACAAAGTAAATAGCTAAACCCTCAGTCTGGATTGTTTTGGGGTCTTTTTTTTCTGTGCACCTTGAGATTTGTCTGTAGCCTTAAGAAAATAGTTGGAAATGTGTGGGTTCGAAGCTCCTGTAATGCCCTGCTTGAAACCCTCTCAATCTACAGTCCCAGAAGTCAAGGAAAGCCTTTCTAATTACTTTAACATGGAGCTGCCTCAGAAGCCACTGCTGTCATGTGCTGCAAACCATAGGGAGTCCATCTGCCCATCTGCTTATTCAGCTAAGTTTAAAATAAAAAACTCTTCTGATTTTCAGGGCATCCCCACTGCCAGCTAACTCTGGGAGGGCTGTCATAAAGCAAAACGAGTGTGTGTGGGAGCGAGTGAACGGTTTCAACCAGAAGTCTTTAACCTATGAGAAAATGTAAGTAATCTACTACACTCATGTTAAAAAGCAGAGGTAGCATATTGGCCACCTCTGCTACTTCCAAAACATCTTTGCTTTGATACCAAGGCTGATCTATATAGATGGTGCTCAGACACAGATGAGGAATGCATCAAAGAATGTATATTCAGGTCTTGTTGCCAGTAATGCATGAAGAGTTAAGAGATAGGCACCAAGTTTTTTTGCCATTGCTGTCAAAGCCGCACATCACATCTGGTAACTGTTTGTCTGAGGTACCACCTGAGTTTTTCAAAGACCTGAAAGTGCAGCTAATCCCATTCTTCAAGTAAATTATGCAGAAACGTGAGAATCAACGAGGTGATCTGAGTCCAAGAGTGCAGGTTGAATTTCTAGCCCAGGCACACAGTAGATGGAGGTTATTGAAAAATGTAAGAAATTGGCATAGGAGATTACTCCCCTGTGACTTGTAAATCTGTATGAATCAAAGAAGTTTTTACTACTTACTGTTTACTGGGTGGAGTTGTCCTGCCTTTGTTTGACTAGAAATAGAGATCCAGGAACTGGCAACAAAATGTCAGAGGCACTGAGGATTTTGCCTGTCAGAAGATATCACCAGCCTACAGACACAAAAAAGGCAGAAAGGGTAACTTCCTTGCATCCCGAGTACACGCACATCTTTCTGTTACACAGCTGATTTCTTTATGTCTCAAAGAAAAACAATCTAGAAATTTTGCTTAATTGCAGATAAGCGAAATATAAAAATTCTCTTTAATTTTTGAACATTTTACTACACAGTTGCTTATGGAAGTAGCACTCAGACTTTTCTGGGTTCAAGTTCTGAGATCTCTTTGGAAAGAAGCTTTCTTTTGGGCTAAATTCTGAGTGTTTTGGAGACCTTCATCCTGTTTCATTTATATTTTAATATATTTATTATCAAAAACCATTAAGTCTATTCAAGATAGAACATCTACCTTTTACCACCTCACCTCATCAGCATCCCTACTTTTTCTGCAAGGTACAAACAGTAGTAGTACATCTCTCCCCATGAAGAGGCAAGGATCTTGAATTCAAAATGCATGATGTGAAACAAAAGCTACATAAACCCATCCCTGTATCTCAGCAAATCTCATTTAAATTTCCTAACATAACAAAGCAGCTGCAAATCTACTGCCTGGAGGCATGCTGTGGCAAACTTAACACCTTGCCAAACAGATGCCCCTATTTGGATCCTCAAGAGACTGGAGTTGGTTTTGTGAAACACGTTGCTGCTACTTTTGGTGCCTCCAAAAATTGTTATTGAGATTGCTCTGCATAATAGCTAAAGTTGTCAGGGTATTTACACAAACAAGAGCTAGCAAATTTCAGATTTTCTAGCCTGGAATACAGCTTCTTACTTTTCTTGGCATCCACCGGTTTTGGGATGTCTTGAGCCACCTGATCAGCTGCAACTTACATCAGGATTTGCCGTTCAAAGGATTTCCTCACAGTATCTGTCAGCCACTCAAATAATTTCCCAGACATGGTACTTTCTGCTCTGTTCAGGTATTTCAGATGGGCCAGTGCCAGTAACTGCCAGAGCTTAAAGCATCTATAAGATGTAGGGGTGCTGGGGATAGTCCTTACTGGAAGCTTCCCTGGTGCTACTTTAAGACCTCTGAAATCCCTCTTTGAAAAAAGGTTGGTTCTTACAGCATGAGGGAGTGGCAGTTTTTTTATTGCTGAGTCGATAGAAAAGGTAATGTCCACTGTTGCCTCTAAGAGAAAGGTTCAGAGGAAACATAGTTCAATACAGCAGATGTCCTCTGTAAAGTCAGTAAGAGTGTTTCGTGTCCTATTCACTGAATTTATGAACACTCTGACCAAACAAACCTGCAAGACACGTTTACTACTCCCTCACGTGTGAACTGTTTTTCTGTATCATTTATAAATATATATGGATATACACCCTACCCAATGCACTAGTCCACATTATAAAAGAAAAGTCTGTCTGCATCATTTTACACCCTTTTTTAACAAAACAATCCTTAAATACGCCTTCCAGGTCTGTAAATACAGTTCACATTTATTATTCAGAATCCTGTAACAATTATCGAGCATTGGCTCAGGTGAACTGAAATATTTTGCTGTTACAGACTGAAATACGTTGTTTTGCACTATTCCCGTTCTCTAGATGTTCAGATATTTGGCATGGGGAGTTGTAGTTTGGACAAGTTACTGATTTCTTTATTACTGCAGGACAAAATATGTAACTACACTCACCTTAGTGCTCTCAAGCCTCTCTCACTGCCCACACTGCTAGAATGCATCACACAATCCTGATGACAGAAAGAGAGGTGCATTGAAGGACCACAATTACAAATCTCATTAGCTGTCTTATAGCTCAGGGACACAGCATGCAGGTTACGGATTCTTTCTGAGCACAAAAATCAAGATACAGTGTTTCAGCACTTCTGAATATAAGTAAAGTGCTCAAAAATATTTTATATTTTTGGTGGGTTTTGTGTTTTGTTTTGTTTATTTTTTTCCATTGCAGGTCAACGTAAGACAATTTTGGTCTTTTGAATCTTTAATAAGCAAGGCAGTCATTTTGGATCACTGCAGAGAGCCATTATGCAATTCCGTATGCAAGCCCAGATTGCATCCTTGTCCCCTAGCTCATTAAACTGATGGAAAATTAAACTAAGGGTAAAAAGAAAACAACAACAACAAAAAAAAAAACCTAATTTTCTACTGTACCAGTTCACACAGGGACCAAATAATAACTAGAATCTAAGATTGGAGGTAAGACCAGTGGGTGAAACAGTCTCCGTAAGTGTCAGGAAGCAGTTAGATCAGCTCAGTTGAACTATGAAACCTCATCTGGCGGAAGGGCGAAGGGGGGGAGGTGAAGACAAAAAAAGTCAAACACCTTTCACCCCCACACACTGTAAAAGAAAATAATTATTCTACAAAGAAACAATGGATAAGAAGCCAAATTCCAAAATTCTGATTTCAATCTGCCATGCCCAGCAGCTTCTGGTCTTCTATATTTTAATTAAACTTCCATTAGAGATAAAAAGCACTTTTGTATGTGTTGATGTTCACATGTGGAGAAAAAACCTTCTGCTTTCCAAACAGCTGCTTGTGCTGGCAGAATAGAGCTGTGAAAACAAAGCTTTCGTAATCCGGAGGAACTGTCATTATCATCTTCAGCACCCTCAAAGTGAAATTATCATGAGTTTAAAACAGTAAGCATCCTTAAAAAGTAAGACCCTGTAGAAATGCTATAAATTTTGAATCACTGGAGCCCACTGTTAGATCACGGCTAATGTTTCTGCAATTGGATGTTCAGTTTAAGAAGTATTGGATAAATGAAGTGAACATAGTATTCACTGATACAAAAAAGTGCTCTCACTTTTGAGAAGCCGATTTACTTTGAGCAAAGGTTGGTAAAACCTGATCCATGTTGTATTGTGCCAAACCTTTTCCTTGGACAGAATGCCTCATGTTGATAAAAGGTCCTTTTCTTGAATTGTATCCTTTTCTGGCTGCTTCAGACTTTATGGCAACATTGAAATTTCCTACTGCAAGAAAATAAAAAGGAAGAAATGTGAAGAAAAAGGAGAAGATATATGAAATTATAGCATTTAATCTAGTTATCTCCTGGAAGTTTAAATCAGATTCAGAACTTCGAATACTAAGACTGTAATAATTTCTTAAGAGAAATGATGTGTAATTTCCCCCTGTTATTCTTGTAATGAAAGTTTAACTTTAGTAGCAATTTAATTTTTCTAACACTGGAGAAGAAAGCAATAATTAATGATAACTAAAGTTAGCACCCAACCAAAAAACTTACATGGCAGTACAAACTGAAGGGTAATAAAGAACCTGTGAAGATATGCCTACAATTTACTAAGTGGACCTGGAGCATAAAGATGACAAAAACAATGTGCAGAATAAATGCAAGAATGTGAAATTTGTAGTGGAAAGAGTATAAAAATATGCCAGGAGTCAAGCTCAGAGACCTGTCTTTATTTATAAATCAGGGTTGCTAAATCCAGCATGAAAAACATGGATGCAAATCAGTTCAGAAGAATTGGATTTGATACCCTACATCTTGGATGGTCACGATGATGTAAGCGGTGAATAGACACGGTATTGCTCTGCAAACTCCATTTATCTTTTTTGAAGCACTCATCCATGCTCAGATGCAATGAAGTCTATAGGGCCAGGTCTAGCGAGAATTTAAAGACTGTGATACTTGCTATTACGCTAATTTATGCAAACCTCAAACTGAACTTCAGAGAAGTCTCTGGTTTGGAGGTGGCTCAGCAGATTCTGTTTTTCCTTGTTAATTGTTTTTACTTAATGGTGAACTGAAAAATCCTAACTCATGTCACAAAAGGAAAGCTAATGCTTTTTACAGAATGAGCACATAAATAATTGTACTCTGTGTGGTATACCTATGTAGAACTATTTATGTTGAAATAAATTAGTTTTTCTCTAGGTTTCTGAAATCAAGTAAGAAAAAATTGTCAAAAATACCCCTTCTTCCTTAAGACTTCAATTCTTGTGAAAATGAAAACATAGGTACACAACTTAGTGAGCAGAAAGTTAAATATACTTTCTAGTATGATGGTTTTTAAGGTTTATTGCAACTACTCCTGACATTAGACAAAAGAAAATTGCTTGCATGCATCGCAGCCTACCTCAATTCATCTCATAATCACCTTCAAGCTAGCGAATGAGCATTTAATCCTAATAAACTGCTAGGGTGTGTGGTGGTAAAATCTTTTGGCTTCATTGCTCACAAGCATTCTCTTGGCAGTAAAGCTATTTCCCGCTATCCTGCTGTGAAATGTATTACTATTAAATCTTTCACGTGAAAAATCAGAGAAAAACAAAAAGAATGTCGATTATTTTTCTTTGATATTGTTTAAGTTTTGAGTTGGTTAGGTTAGGACTTTTCCACTTACTGTAGTTATGGAAACTTTCTAATTTACAAAACTAAAGCACTTCACTACTTGCTCTGTCTCAGTCTTCCTGAATGACCAACAAATCACTCAGAGAGCACATCCCTGTCTCTCCTCATGGTAATGATAAACTTTCTTTCAGAGCAATGCTTCAAGGAGGTGTAAAACCTAGGTCATCTGAAGCCTTGTAGATCATTACAGATATGATTCACTGAGGAATGCACAGCCAACAGGTACTGCAGATTGTAGGATGTTGATTGTTGATTGTTGATCAGGTGCAACATACACTAAGTTGTGTATCCCCAACCAACTTTCACTTACAAAGGAAAAACTTCATTTCACATTAGTCTAATCTGGAGGTAATGGCAAGTGGCCATTGGCCAGTGGTGTAGTCTGCATCCAAAAGAAAAAGTTCTGCATTCCTACACATACTGATACTAAAAGACCTGAGTTCTTTGCTGTGATACCATCGTTATTAATAGAAGGGATAAAAAAAAAAGCAGTATCCCACAAGTATTCATAATGCCCTTCTAAGAATCACAGAAGCTCACAGCCTGGAAGGGATCTGTGGAGGTTACGACCATGATCCCCTGCCCTATGTAGGTTCACCTAAATAAAGTTGCTGAGGGCTGAGTCTAATAGCATTTTTACTGTCTCCATAGATAGAGAACCCATAACTGCCTTAGAAAACCTGTTCCAGTATTGACCACCCCTCAGGACAAAAATACACAGAGAATTTCTTAAGTTACAGTTTCTTGTATCATCACTTGTGTTTGTTCTATTCCTGTGTATATCTCTCTGACTCTGTCATCTCTTCACACTCCCCACATTAGCTAGATAGAAGAGACATATCTGACCTCCCGTGAGATTTTTTTCTTCCACAGACTGACCAAACCCAGCTCTCTCAGACTCTCCTTGTAACTCCTTATAACTCCTGTGCTCCAACCCCTGGACATATAGGTAGACTGCATGTTATGCAGCCTCTTCTTTTTAGCATATTGAGTGCTTCTCCAAATTTGATATGAGCCACAGGCTTGGTAAGAATGCATGCTGCCCCATCTCCAGGTCAATAGAGATGAGTGCTACCTCCCTGTGGGCTGCTTCTGGCTGGGATGGAGTTATTTTTCTACATAGCGGCTTGTATGGGGCTGTGTTTTGGATTTGTGCTGAAAGCAGCACAAATTATACAGCAATTTTTCTGCTCCTCACACCATCCCACCAGTGAGGGGGCTGGGAGGTTCACAAGAAGTTGGGAGATGATGCAGCTGGGACAACTGACCAAAAGGATGTTCCATATTTATGACATCATGTTCAGCATATAAAGCCAGAGGAAGAAGGAGGAAGGGGAAAACATTCACAGGATGGCATTTTTCTTCCCAAGTCACCATTACACATATGATGGAGCCCTGCTTTCCTGGGGATGGCTGGACACCTGCCTGCCCATGGGGAGTGGGGAATTAATCCCTTATCTTGCTTTGTGTGTGGCTTTTCCTTTCCCTATTAAACTGTCTTTATCTCAACCCATGAGTTTTCTCACTTAGACTCTTCCAATTCTCTCCCCCATCCCACAGGGGAGGAGTGAGTGAGCGAGTGCCTTAGTTGCCAGTCAGGGATAAACCACAATACTTGCTAACCCACCACTTAGTTGGACTATGTGCCTCTGGGCCTGACAGTCTAGAAAATTTTCTGTACAAAGAAAACACTGAGAACAGGAAGGCTGTTGTCCATGCCAGGGCCTGTAAAATAGCAGTGGACTGACAAACCTGACATTTTAAACACTCAGAGATTCAGAAATTAATCTGAACTTTGCTCTAGGACCAGAAGAGAAAAGGAATGGAACAAAACATCTCGTGATAGTTCTGCTACTTTCTGGTTCATTTGGGAAGGAAATAGAGAAAGCTTCTCACTTGTTTTCACACTATTTCTGCATCTATAATGACGCAGAGTCTCAGAAGACCCTGCAAAGATGTGTGCTGATCCTGATGTGTTAATAGTCAAGACAGAAGAAATTTAAGACACGCAGAATCCCATCAGAAAGTTAGAAGCACACCTTCATAAAGAAAAGGTTTTAGGCTTTTTATTTTTATGTTCCATATAAAAGAGTTGTAAGTGGTCCATTTTTATCCAATCCATTCCAAACATCACTGAGAAAAGCTTCTTGGATTTAAGTATTTTATGACACGTCAACTTTAAACTAAAGAAGTGAAAAGCCATTGAAATTTATCATTCTTTTCAAACTTTCAGCTTTAGTTATTTTATGTCCCAGGCTTCTAGGGTTCTGAAGTCTGCATCAGTTTAATCACTTGTCAAAACTTCTCCTGAAACTTAAAAAAGGGTAAGATGCTATAGAGTTTGGCACTTCAGAAACTACAAAACTATCTTATAGAATCTGACAATTTTCTAGCTCAAGGTTTCTGTTGAGGACACAGATATAACAGACACTTCAGAGGAATATCTCATACTAAAAAAAAACACTTATTTGCCATGAATAGTAAATTTTGTTGAATGTTTTCACTTTGATTCTCTTCTCAGCTGACCCAGTTTAAATCACAAACAAGTCTCCTAAAAATCCTGTCTTTCAAGCAGTGAGAGAAGAATCAGGGTCCAAACAGTAACTGAGATTTTTGAAAGCATAAAATCTACTACTGAAGTTAAAAAAATAACTTTTTATAAATGCACATAATGGAAATTTTGTCATAGTAAAGATTGTATTAGGTCTTTAGGAAATGTATAACGAGCAGAACATTGTTGCACTAACAATTTTTCTTACTTTTCACTTAATTGTTTTGGTTGTTTACATAAAGAATGTTTTGATTGTTCTTTTTCAATGTTTGCAGAGGAAAGACCATTACTAATAGTACTAAAAAACCAACCCTGCATCTCCTCAGGAAGATTTTCCCTCCAGAAATGCCCTTGTATATCTAGTGATGGAAAATGTGGGAAGACAGGTCTACAATAGAAAGAGGCTCAGTGAAGGAACTGAAGTGACATCAGCCCTAGAAGAGAGGACATGTATGTTCTGAAAAGATATGCCATCCCTACCATCAGAAGGATCTAGGAGATCCCACATTCTACAGCAATTTCTTAAAATAAAACAGTGTCCACTTGCAAATAGCAGAAGGAGGCAACTGGATCTACAGAGCCACTATTCAAAAGAGCATATACGTTATTTGCAGAAACCAAGGGTGAGATTGGACCCAAACTGGGAAAAGCTTTGGCATATTAACTTTAGCAATATAAATACACCGATAGATTAATTTCCCAAACTGTGATTTCTTTTTGGAGGACCCATTAGTAAGAAATGAAGACAATCTTAACAGTATGCAATATAAAAAAACCCAACTGTGTTTTACAGGCATACATAGACTTGATCTACTTGAGACAGCAACTGCAGTAGAGAAGAAAATTAGTCTGTTTCACACTATCTCGCCTCACAAGAGGTAATACTGTTATGTTGGTGCTGTGTTAACTTTGTGTGTTTCCTTCAGTACAGCTCTATCAGCAGTGTACCTGTGCAGCAGGACATAGAGCACATAGGTGCACATCTAACACCACAACAAAGTGTCTAAGCTAGAAGGAAAAAAACCCCTAAGAGCTGAATTCCAAGGAGTTTAATTGAATGAAATAAGCTTTTAATGAAGAGCAGATGCATGCTAGAACCAGCACAAGGAGGAGGCGGCTGGTTTGGGGAGTGGGAGTGATATAAGACCACCCCTTTGAGCTGCGGCAAGCTCAGGAATTGCAGCTGAAATTGCACCTCTGAATCAGAAACACTTGGTGTGTTTTAATTAGTTCCTGAGCCTGAGCAGACGGTGGTTTATATTGATAGGTCCATATAAAGGCTCCATATAAAGGCCAGCTCTGAAAAAGGCTGCGATGGGCATACTCTCGTGTATTTCTTCCATTAAGAATGCTTTAGATAATTCTTCTGCATCCAGTTATCCATGACACTCTATATTGATGTTATAAATTGACTAAAATATAAATTCAAAAATCACAGATATATTGAATTTTTAAGTAGAATGAGCATTAGAGCTACTTAAAAAGATCTTTCTGAAAATGAATCTACTGAAGAGTTTTACTAACTCCAAGCAAGGAAGATCACAGGAATAGTATTTCTTAATACCAGGCTCCATTTGTAAATATCTGGCTACTTAGTCATCTCCAGTTCCATCTGTTTTATAAAATATTTAGGAAAAACAATGGCCAGGAATATTCTGCAATTATAAATGTGCTTACAAGGGAAATACCTCTTTGATATGTCAATTTGCATATGGAAAGCATTTAAAAAAGCATTAGTAGCCATGGAAAGGCTTCTTCATGACTAATAAGAAAAAAATCCCACCACAACCTTGATTTTTTTTTTTTTAATGTGATATTATGTAGAATTACATTCTCTTACTTCCTTACAGAAATAAAAATGTTGTTATGGCACAATGATATTCAGAGTAATCCATAAGACAATAAAAATAAAAGCAATTTATCTTACCTTTCATGTGCCTTTCTCAATTTTCCAGGGAAAGAACACTACATAGGTACAGAAATTAGGTAAGGATAATGGAGGCAAAAAGAAGAGAGGGCAAGAAAAAGGAACAAGAAAATACTGAAAACACTGTCTGCAATTAATAAAGCAATGGATGTATTTGCTATAAATCTATCTGTAAAAAGTTACAGCAGTGAACTGCATGAGGCATGAACTTGTATCTTGGGGGCCTCTGAGCAACTAGTTTGGTCTCTAAAAGGCAATAACCTGCCGAGCGCTGCAGCCGTTGCTAGACAAGACATTGCCAACTAGACAAACACAGCAGGAAATAACTCAGCAATGAGTGTTATTACAAATAAATTCCACAAATTGATTTCTCTGATAACTGTGACTTCTATTACTGTATTTTTCTGAGAACATTTATGCCAAGGATATTTGTTAACAATAATTATCATTATTCTTTATTAAATATGCTAAGGAGTTCTCAAAAACTCAAGAAAACAGGCCTTCTTATCATAAAATTCCTCCGGACTAAAAAGCCATTCTCAGCAGAGAAAAAAACAACAACAAACACTACTCTGAAGGGGTTGTTTGCTAGTTATTATATATACTAATAAAAATTATAATATATTTATATACCTCATTTTCCTTCATCTCACTCCAGGGAGAGAAGTAAGTAACATGAGCAGAACAGGCAATGCCTGGAGAACAAGATCTGATGCTTTTATACACGAAGAAAGAGCAGACAGACAAAGAGATTAATGAAAAAATTAAATAAAACCCAAACAAACTGAAAAAATTTGCTGAGTCTGGCATCACAATCCGGAGAAATATACTTGGTCTTTCTCCCCTCTCTCCCTTATTTGCTTGTAAAGAACCAGGATAGAAAATAAAGCCTATTACCATAGTAACTTGATAGGTATTTGACTCTTAACTCGAGACTTATGTAAAGTCCACAAAAGTGTTCAGATATAAATTTTCAAATGGTGATGGTTACTGGGGGGCCCTCCTGATTATTGTATCTCAGCCTCACCTAAAATGCTCACTTGATCTTTTATCTATGCATAGATAAGGAGCAAATCATGCTGAGTGACACAGGTAACAAATCATCCATCCTGAATAAGAGCAGCTGTGGACACAGGCACAAGTTAGGAAATCAGGTTGAATGCTTGGCTCCAGGAGCATGAGTTGGGCTACCCTGTTCTCTCTGGAACAAGGGTTTACACCTACCAAGTCCAGCAACGAGTTTCAGAATAGCAAGAAGCTGCTGACAACAGTTATAAGTATTCAAAACTCACTGGGCAAAAAACAAGTACATTCACAAAAAGTCAAAAAACAGTTTATAGATAATTTGTGAATAGAGACAGGTAACATACTTACCTGACAGAATATGTATGATATCTTGTATTCTCAGCTTTATGTTTTGGTTTTTTGGTTTTTTTTTTGTGTGGGTTTTTTTCAAGCTAACACCCCAGAAAGGGTAAAAATGGAAACATGCTCATTTTTAATCTGAAAATATGTCACCTGAATTTAGCTCTGTTTGCCCCAGTCTTCTTGAGTGAGAGCTTTGAAAAAAAAGAAAGCAACACCCACAGTCCTCCCAGCCTACACAGAACCACATGTTTGGTTTTTGCTGGGGAGTAGCAAGAGCATTAGCTGTTGAAACAACTGTGTACTTTACTTCTCAGTGTAAAAGTCAAATGTAAAAACTACAAACTGAAAGAAGCCAGATGAGATATTATCTTTCTTATGAGATTTCCTTCTTATGAACTTCCAGCTAGTTCCTTCAGGAGAAACCACACGTGTAATACTGTCATTAAGTATTCACTATATGGAAAAATATATTTCAATCCTATTACGTGAATTTATTTTAATCCAAAAGACAGCTAGATAGGACTCTCCCATATGATCTTATTAACCTTTGCATTGAATACAAAATATCTGCAGTGACTTTTTTTTTTTCCCAAAAAAAACATTTTAAAGGAAATTAGAAGAATTAGACATTTGGCTTTGTGTTCCCTGGTTTAAGATCACATATGCAGATATTAAATATTAATATATGCATCAGAATTAAAGGCTTGATTATTGGATATAACTATTAAAATGTCATCACTGGAAAACATAGCTTAGAAAGCTTTATGGAGAACCAATATACTTAATTTGAACTTACCGAGAGGGATTTGGGGAGAAAAGAATTATGATAAGTAGTGGGTAAAGACCACAGAGGGAGAAAAAAATCCATTTATAACTAATCTGGATTAGTAATCTGAATAACTAATCTAATCTTGGATCTGATAAATATTTATAAATATTTGAAGTGTGGAAGACAAAGGGAGATGGCCAACCTCTTCTCAGTGGCCTATGGGGACAGGACAAGTGGCAGTGGTCACAAGTTGGACCACAGGAGGTTCCACACTGATGTGAGGAAGAACTTCTTCACGGTGAGGGTGACGGAGCACTGGGACAGGCTGCCCAGGGCGGTTGTGGAGTCTCCATCTCTGGAAATATTCAAGACCTGTCTGGATGCTAACCTGTGTGACCTGCTCTAGGGAACCTGCTTTGGCAGGAGGGTTGGACTCAGTCTCTCAAGGTCCCTTCCAAACCCCACAATTCTGTGAATCTGTAATGAAAACTTGAAGGGGTAAGATTGTCAAAGGGTTCAGAAACATAAAGCAATGTACTTTGTTCCTCGTTCAATTTTTAATTTAGTCTTGAAGCCTTAACTTATCCTGGCCACAAGCCAGCTTGCAGCATGTATTTAGCCAGAAGCTGCACCCAGCCATGGTCAGTGCTGCAATCATCCTTTCAACGTACCAGGAGACTTAGTCCAGTTTTGCACTGTTAATCCATTATGAACTTCATTAGCCTGCTCAGTGCCTAGTGGGGGAAAAAGAAAACCAAACCCCATGCTAGGACCAGGTGCCTGCACTTTTTCTTGGTTCAAACTGCAGTGGTAAGAACATGGCTTGTCTCAGACCAAGGCAACGACAACCTAGTCTGGCAAGTGCTTTCCAGTAGCCATCAGGTGGATGTTTTGTGAAGAGTTAAAGAACAGAACATTTTGCAGTGATATGACTGCATTAATTTAATTGTTATTAAACCTGACTAGTTTGTTTGAGACTAGTTCAAGTATGTCTGGTTGAGGTGCAATCACACATTTGGATTATTGAACAAGGACTTTTTGAGATATGATATTGAAGTCAAACAAATGTTTTCTACTTCTTCCAGACCTTTGACACAAACAGATTTTTTAAAGTCTCTGAAAGCTCTAACAGGTGTAAATGGGACAGGTGTGTGTTCAACATGTTGAAAAATTGGGTTACTACAGTGTAAAACAAAATTAGAAGTGTGGATGAAATAGTAGAGTCGGGATACAAGGTAACTTAAGACTCTCCAGCAGTCCTGCAGTGTGGTTAGAGCAGACAAACCGTACTAGTGACATTTCAGCTACAGAGCAGGGCCATTTGAGAATAACTCAGAGCAGTGTCATCCTTCCAGCCACTCTTCTGCAATGGGTATTTCCTTGCACATTCTTTAGAACAGATCACACCTATAGGAGGGGAAAACAAACAGTAACTGTTGATATGTCAGCAATGCAAAGTACAATTTAAGGTCAGGATGAGGAGTACTAAGGTTTCTACTTAGTATCACACTTACAAATGTGCTGGAATGCAGTTCTGCATGCTGACACTTCCATCAAACTTGGCTCAGGTCCTAAAAGGTAAAGTCATCAGTCACAATGAAGCAGCTCTGTTACCATCCATTTTGCTTATAACTCCAAAAAAAAAAAAAAAAAAAAAAAAAAAAAAAAAAAAAAAGAAGAAAGAAAAAAAAAAGGAATGAGTTGCACTAACAAGAAAATGTCAGTATATCACTATTATGCAGCATTTTCTGGCTATAGAACAAAACTGTAGATGGTTATGTTTTAGAAATCAGTTTTCCTTATGTTGCATTTTATATAATAAACAGGGAATATATCATAGTACCATCTCATGCATTTGTAACTGATTCTCTATGGAGGATTCAGTTATTTGTGCATCAGTAGTAAACTGACAGTCCTCCAAGGGTATTCTACTCTCAGAGTGAACAACATGTTCCTTAGCAATGTTTAAATAATAGAGCAGTGAAATGCTTAAATAATATGCACATATATACATACACACGGACATATGAGAAAATAACATTGTTAATCAAGGATCTTTGACACCTTTTGAAGAAAGGTCAGAAAGATAGTCTCCAAACAGGAGGTGCCACATTTCTCAGCAAGTATGTTTCTGGACATACTATTAATTTTCTATTTTCTTAACAGCCCGTATATTTGTGACTGACACTGCTAAGAAACGTGCTTGTCTTTCTCAATGCAAATACATCTACAGCTTCGGACAGTCACTATAGCATTGGGGAAGATCTTGGATTTCTTCAAGATTCCAAGGGGTAAGAAAATACACAGAGATAGGATTTTATGACCTGCATTTTCCTGATCATAGATAAGTTTGCACTGACACTTGGGAATCACGGTTCTTATGATGTAGCCATGTAGCCATCTCTTCATGCGCACTTTCAAATACCTGCACATATTAGATGTATTTTACTATAGGCATGGTCAAAAGAGAACAGATCTGAAACTGTGAGTTATGGCATGCACAATGTAAAAGTCATTCTCAGCTGAGTGTCTCTCTTCTCATGGGGCATAAGCATCAATGTATGGTGCACATTAGTATCTATTTTATTAAAAAAATATTACATGCACTATATTACAGGTTTGGTATTTTCTTGGGGGTTTCATTTTCATTTTAATAGAAGCTTCTTACAATTAGAGGAAAGGCCAATATGGTATCTAATTATCTGGATATTCCTAAATAATTATTTTTGCTTCATTAAAATAAAACTAATTTATAACAATAATTCATTTTTCTTCCAATACATATGCCCTTAAGAAAATTCTGAATAGATACAAATACTATGTTTTCAATGAAAGAAGGTATTATCCTAAAATAGTAGAATAATCGCTGTGTTAGAAAATCTACCAGGCAAAATGACTACTACTGAAGGTAAAAGCATTTCATGTAGATTTTCTGCAACAGATGGCTGAAACCCAGGCTAATTTTGACATAATTAGGAAAGAGGACAATTTCAAAATCTCGTTAAATTGGCTCTCATTGATTAAAGCTGTATATATATCAGTTATGTTACTACGGGAAGCTGATGAGCACCTCCTACAACTAAGATCCTCAGAACTGTTACCTTCTCTACTACTTCATCAGGGACAGAGATATAAAGTACATCTGACATACTAAGTCATTGATTCTAAACAAATAATAGTCTGGCAGCAAACCTTGTGTGTGGGTCAAGAGAGGGAGGTATTTCTGTGTAGGAGATCTGTGTGGACTGTGGAGTTTAAGGGATGAGAAGAGCTGGTTTCTGTGCTCATTACAGACCACTAACTGCTGCTGGCAAAACTGCTGCTAATGTTTTAAGGGAGGGATCCATTTCTTGTGTATCAGGGAACGTTGCTGTAGTTGAGGCTATCTGGGAGAATAAAAGTAAATGCAGCCATATGCTCTAATGAGATAATTTTTGGCACCCTACCTCCAGACAATGGTGTGTGTGTATATATGTGTAAAAGTGTCCTTTTTAATCAGAATTTGTTGGGTATATTCACAGGATCATAGAATTATTTTGGTTTAAAAAGACCTGGAAGCGTGAGGAAGTCACAGGGTAGACATGCCTGCTGCACTGGGTAGGAACTTGTTGCCATTGCCCCCTATTCCAAATACTGAATTATTTCATGTTTAGAAGCAAAGATGAGCTTCACCTATGTGGAAATGGCAGATAATTAAAAATGAAGTCATTAAGCTCAGTCTGAAACTTGACCATGCTGTAGTCTGTCTGCATGTAAAAGCTAGCACAGGTAAATATTCATTGAAATCAGAAGACAGCACTATGAGAACAAAAATAAAGGATTGTGTAAACCTGGTTCCCATAATACAGATCATCAGATATGTTTTATTCTGTATTTATAGTTTACTCTAATGATGAGGAAGGAGGAAAGATGATATGAAGCAGATAAACTTCAAGTTAAAAAGGAAAATACATCTGAACATGGATGTAAAAACAAAGCAATAGCATCCAAGTCATGATTATTTTGGAAAACAAATGTTTACATTAGGATATAATCTAACAGTTTATTAGAATTCACATCTCTTTTCTGCAGCTTGTTTTATCAAACTGTTCTATATACTTTAACAAACTGTTTTGGTATTGGTTTTGTATTTGTTTTTGAAGCAATTTATGGTTAGATATATTTTGTCTAGATATTACTAGAAAAATAGAGAGGAGAAAAAATTGATTGTCAGAGTATGCAGGAAGTAATCTATTCATACTTCATTAATAGAAAATGCTCAGGTTAAAAAATAAAGATGAAGTGCAGACAGTTTTAAAGATGATAAACAACATAAGCGAATCTGTAATTATTTTTCTATAATCAGTGTTTTGAAAAATGATGCTTTCAGATCAATACAATGCAGTTAATGAAACCTTTGTTATCAGAAAGGTACGAGTACTCAATACATCACTTTTAAGGACATTTCTTCAAGCAACTTTTAAAGGAGGCTAAATTATTAATTTTCATATGTTCTTACTAATAAACTTACACATGTATGAACATAACATTAGCTGTGCTACTGATATTTATGCTAATGCCATTATTCAAGCATATTAATCGCTGTAACTAATATTTTCTAAAAACACCAACCTTTTTGTATTTTGAAGTTTGTCAAAGACTTCAGTATTTGTTTTCCTCGCCTCAGGCCACAGCATTTTACTTTTTACTTTCATTCAAATGATGAGATATCCTTTTCCTTTTCACCATAAGTTTTATGAAGACAAATAACAAAGAGTATAACCCCAGTCTTGACACTTTGCCATTAAAGCTGAAATGATCTAATGGTTAGCTGCTATTGAAAAGGTCCATTTTTGGCCTGGTATTTCTGTCATTTTCATTTCACAAGAGCTGGCCCCAGAATGACATGATTCAGAGAATCGGTGCAGAGTGCACTTTTCATTTCTTCCTTGTAAGACTGATTATTGGCTTTTTCAACTCTCTAGCTTAGTTCATCAAGGAGTCAGAAAAAAACCAGGGTGGCTGAAAGTGTCAAGGCCTGTAATATGAAACCATACTCTAAATGACACTTATAGGTTACAAAAATCCCCAAACCAAAAATCTAAAATCTCCAAGAAACAAGAAAAAAAACCCAAAACCAAAAAGGATAAAGAGATTATAAACTGATTCACATAAAGCAGAAGGTATTACCAATATTTCTTCGTGAAAGAGACTTGAAATCAGATTCTTTAAGTCAAACATTTGTCGCAGCAACAATCAAAGGAACAGGGCCTGTCAGAAAAGTGTAACATGCATAGAAAAAAAATTACGTTATAAAAACGTAAGGATGTCATTACAAGGATGTCATGGTTTAGCACCAGATGGCAACTAAGTACCACACAGCTGCCCACTCACTCCTTCCTCCCTGGTGGGATGAAGGAATTGGAAGGAAAAGATACAACTTGTGGGTTGGGATATGAACAATTCACTAGATCAGCAAAGGAAGAAGAAGGTAACAACAGTACTAATAAAAGAACATACAAAGCAGGTGATAGACAATGCAGTCTCTTCACGACCCACAGCCTGATTCCCAGCATGTTCAGGAGCAACAATCCCTTCTCCCTGGTCAGCTTCCCCACTACACACAAAGCATGATGTCTGGTTTGTGTTGGATATCCTGGCTCTCTCCTCCCAGCTTCTTCATAAAATGAACCCTATCCCAGCTGAAAACAGTTTCTCAAGCAACGTGCTTCTGGGTTGAGATTTTTTGCCTGAATCACACCTATGTTACTGTATCGTTTCTGCCCTTTATTTTCATCTTTACTGAGATTTAAGTCTCACTGAGTTACATATAATTTTGTCTGATCGAGAACTGCATGGTAAAATAACCAGAAACAATTTTAAACATCCATTCTGTTTTAAATCCGGTGTCAAATGTGAGTTTACCTTTTGCCAGCTCCCTTCTGTTCCAGTTGCTCACACCATGTGTGTTTCATTATGGAGGTAACTTCATTCATGTTAACATATGGAACAGTTCAGTAAGAACAAAGGTTTGTGTGTGAAGCATATAAAGAAGGAAATTTCTAGTACTTCTGAGAACATGTTAAGGAATTAAGTAAATTTATCTCTGTGTCAACAGTTTTCCATGCCCCTCTAATCACCCTCTTAATTCTGAAAATTATTTATTACTTCAGAAATAATTTTAAATGCCTTTTGCTGGGAGGAACCTTTTAAAACATGTCCTCAGTACATTCTGAGATGTACTATCACAAGCTTATGAAAAAAATCCACGTAACATATTTTTGGTTGAATAAATCAAAAGCTAATAAATGAACTATAATTAAGTGCAAGTTTAGGAATTTTCCAAGTTATTTTAATAATTTTTGCCAAATTGAAATCAGATTCAGCAGATTTAAACTGACAAAACAGTTTTGACAGCAAGTGCATGGTTAAAATATAGCCCTATAGACACAAAATAACTTCTGCATACAGAAAAATCACAAAGTTGGAAGACTGTTAGGAGGTGAAGACACATTTCATATTCAAGAGATTGTTGGTTTTGTATGCATTATATACGTCATCTGAAAGAAACAAAGGGTGAGGTGTTGGGGCCCTGGCCACGTGCTGCCTAGGAGCAAAGAGACTACAAAGGGAGTGACCGAGAAGATTGA